>JASDQU011444542.1:6232-22606 GCA_032191745.1 Picea mariana
GGGGCATTTTGGTGCTATAACACTCCCTAGCACCTTATAGGGGAGCGCCAGCGCTCCTAAGGGTGAGATAGGGGAGCGCTCCCCCTTAAAACCTTAGTTTGAAAGCTCTTTTCAAGTGGCAAGAGATACCTAACTTCAGTGGACCATCCCTCTTCCTCCAAATCAGTTGTTTGAGGTATTCTAAGTGTCTCCTTAGTGTCGTCATCATGGCAGTATGCTCTGCTTAACATTTGTGACACTTGTGAATCAATATGCGACACTTGCGACAGTTGTGAGCAACATGCGACACTTGTGACACTTATCAAAGCGAGTAATGTTGATGTGTAACAGAAGCTACTCAAACTTCAACACAAATTTCCACCCTCCAATTGAGTTGATATACCCGATAAAACAATAATGAAAACTTGGCTAATTAAAGGAGAAAAGCCCCAAATTGTCACGAACTAGACCCCTCTCCATTTGCACCGGTGCTTGCTAGCCTCAGGGGGGAGTCCCTAAGGTGATTTGTTGTTATCCTAAGATTTATTTTCTGCAATTAGTGACAAATTATAGCAACTAATGTGTCTTGGACAGTGTGTTAATTCTGTCCAAAGCATGGGGAAAATAATAGTTTGGCTTGTTTAGAGGGATCCTACAGGGTTAGCACAATAAAATAGAGAAAGAACGAGAAAGAAACTACTCAAAAGATCAATACAAATAACAATGAATAGTAAGAAAATCGACTAATCTAATTGCAAAACTCACAAAGTACCATCAAGAAACAATGTTAGAACACAAACACAAAATTTAGTTATTGATAGACTTGCAAGAGGGTTGGTTGCGCCACAATTAACAAGTCCAAAACCGGTGCAATGGTCACGTTGCTCAAAGAAGAGTAACTAAACTAAGAATGAGAGAGAAGAACGAGAGAAGTACGCTAGTTGTTGCAATAATCCGACCAATATCCAATGGCAACCATCCATTATATAGCTCTTGAGGGCGCACATCCAAGAGAGAAGAGAGAGGTTGCATGGATGGGTAAAAGAGGTAAGTAAAGAGCATGAACGCATGAGGAAGGATAGGGAAGCATGCACACAAGTGTGGAAAGCAAAGTGAGAGTGAGGGAAAGACACATGCCAACGAGACTAAGAGTGAGGATCCACGTGTGGAGGAAAAACGTGTGGGAAAGGGAGTTAAGGCATATAAACCATAAATGTGAGAGGGTTGGCGCATTAATTATGAGAATATGCGGAAATAGGTAGGAAACTATGAAAAGAATGTGAGAGGAATAGGAAAAGAAGTAGGGAAATAAACAAGGAGTGAACGCATGTTATGCATAAGTTTGAGAACGACGCATGAAGGACGACGAGGGGATGTGAGAGGATGCGCATGCATGAGTTTGCATGCGCTCGGAATAGCATAGGAAGTGGTGACATCGTGAGGGAAGACTTACGAGTGGAGTAAGGTAAAGGAAAACGCAAGGACCAGAGGTTATGGAGTATGATGTGTAAGGGAAAGAGCGAGTGGAGGATGATGTAGGTGTGAAAGAAAGAAAGAAAGTATTTTTAACATCCACGGGGCTAAAAATAGCCTATGGCACAGATTGCTTTTCCATCTGGCTTTTGTATTCGGCCCTTTTCCTGTGAAGTTTTACAATAACCGCTCCCAGCTTCTCGACAAACTCTTCGCTAAATAGATTATCCCAAGAACTAGCTGCCAGCATACCTGTATAATTTTCCCTACTGTCTTTGAAGGGCTCACATTCTAAAATGAAATGTTTTTTTGTTTCCAATTTTCCGGAAGAGCACAAAATACATACTCTTTCCTCCCACATTTCTTTTGGCATTTTCCAGCGCCCTGTTTCACAACAGAGTTGATGAGAATTAGTCCTTAATTGAGCAATAAGAATTTTAGATCTCTAAGAAATATTGGCCCCTATGTACGCCTTTTGTTAATGGTTATGAGTGGGGTTAAACTCTTCAATGTAGTACTTCTTCTTTCTCCCTAGCTCTTTCTCCCAAGTTCGTTTGTGGAACTTATCCATAACAAAAGTTTTTATCTCTTTACTATTTGTAGGACACATGCTCAAGCAAATGCCCCATTTACTAAACCATTTATTATTTTACCGCATCCAAGTCTTCTTTCTTTTGCACAATCTGCTACTAAACACAACCTTAAGCCATCTACCCTCTTCCATTTGCTCATTTTTTTTCAAATACCTTATGACTCGCACTATAGCAATTGCTTCAATAGGAGCAGCCCATGTTTCACTTAACAGGATAGCATAAGGAGCTGCACTTTTAATTTTGAATTTGTTTATAATCAGATGCTTCTGAATTTTCTCAATTTGTTTCCACTGCATCTCGGTTGTGTTGCTGGCCGACAGTTCACAAACATAGAGAATCACTGGAATCACTAGAAGCTCGAAAAGAGTTAGAGTGGTTTTCCAGTCCCACATCTCTGCCTCTCTACACCTGTTTTGAAAAGCATAAAATGTTTTCCAACCCCCTAAAGTTCTTTTCTTTCTACAAACCTCCCAACTTAAATTTCTGTTGAAGTCAATTCCAAGGTATTTGTAGTCTACAACTTCTTCCAGAATGTTGCCTTCAAAGTAGAACTTATGTTGGTTATGCTTTCTTTTGTTAGAGAAAACCACTACTTTTGTTTTACTAATATTGACTTGCATCCCCACCTTTCTACAAAAATGCTCAAGGGAACATAAATGCTCTTGCAAACCAAGAACTGATTTAGCAATCAATATAAGGTCATCTGCGTACAAAAGAAGCCTTATAATGAACTTGCCCAAATGGATACTATCACCCCCTTGCGAATTTAGCCACTCTTCAAGCTTGTCAATATATAACCCAAAAAGGGTAGAAGACAATGGGCAACCTTGCTTGACCCCGATATCGCTTCTAAAACTTTCAAAAATGCCTTCTGAAGTTCTAATTTTGACTTTCACCTCTTCATACAGCCTATGCACAACTGCTCTCAAATGCCTGGGAACCCCGAGTTCCTCCATTCTGCCCCAAAGCTTATCCCTAGGAACCATGTCAAAGGCTTTTCTAAAATCAACAAAGCAACAAAAAACTTCTTCCTTTTTTTCCCAAACTTTTTCAATGATGTGCCTTAAAGTTATGCAATGATCAACTGTGGAATGTTTAGGTCTAAAACCTACTTGCCCTTTAGCACGTTTATTTCTTTCTTCTGCCCACTTGTTGATTTTCTTTTCTAACATACTTCCAAATAACTTTGCAAACAAGGGGTTTATCATTATGGTTCTATAATTGGAGGGATTATTGACGTCGCCACTCTTGAAAAGAAGTATTGCCATACTAGTCGTCCAATCTGTGGGGAACCCCTGTTGTATGATGTTGAAAATTTTTGTGATGTGAGGTGAAAGGATTTTTAAGCCCCACTTTAGATACTCTGCTTGGAGTTCATCTAAGTATTTTGCTTTTCCAGCGCCCAACCTCTTGATACCCATCTCTACCTCTTGCACCGTGAAGAGTTTTGTGTCTGTGTTGACCAAGGGAGGAGGGTCAACCTTGGGATCCTGCTCATAAAGTTGTCTTGCATAGTCGAATCAATTAGAAGCTGTAATGTTGTTTTCAGTTTGCACCTTTTTCGGTTGGAGCTCCTTCCAAAATAGTTTGGAGTTATTTTTCCCAAGGAATATTAGTTCTTCTCTCCTCAAAACCATGAAATCAACCTTTTTCTTTCTTACTATCTGCTTGTAAGCTTTGAGCTTTATGTTATCCTTGTCTGATTCCTTCCACCTTCTCCCTTCCTTTTTGCATTCCTCGTCAAACCAAGCATTAACCGGAAAACAATTTGTTTCAAACTTCTTAATTTTTGCTCTTTTGCACTCAACAAGTGCGCTTTAAATTAAATGTGTTAATCCGTGACTATGAAGGCCATGAAATGAGATTTCCTCCCTCTCGAAGAGCCTCTCTAACGTTTTTTTGAAGGTATTACAATTCTCTGGAGTCAAAAGAATTCTGCCATGTTGATCACACTGAGTTTTTGACCCTAATTGTTGCTTTCCAGTCCAAGAGAAACTTAAATAAATTGGCTTGTGATTTGATTTTAAGTCCCAAATTTGATCTCCAATCAGCACTTCATCCATTTTCCCACACAAACTATCCGACCAAATTGCATAATCTACTACACTTGCTCCATTGTAAGTATTGCAAGTGAAATTACCGGACTTTTCCCATCTAGTCAAACCATTACAAATGACTAAATCAAAAGCCCCACATACCGTAAGCAATTGTTCTCCAAAAATATTGCAACCTTTATCCTCTAAAATTTGTTCCCACTGATGATTACTCTCTTCTATAAACCAAATAGGGTCACCGTCTTCTTTGCAACAAAGAATGCTAGCTTGTTCACCTGCATTGAAATCCCCCACTATAAGGACTTCACCTAGCTGAGAATATATTGTAATATCCGTTTTTAGGGCTGCAAAGGGATCTTTGTGGTCAAGCCCGCTACTTTTGTAGATTTTTGAAACTTGTGGCGCAAAATAGCATGCTGCAATTCTGATGTGATTTCCATTTTCTGATATTTTGAGCCAGACAAATTGCTTATTTGGGTCTTCTTTTTCTAGCTGAATGAAACGACCTTATTTTTTTCTTACTAATAGCATGATACCCCATGCCCTTTGTCATTCCCTGCTGCCTTGTTCCACACTGCTCTCTTCCAATACCCTTCAAACAAAGGTGTATTGCACCCTTCATGCTCATGAGTTTCTATGAGGCAAACTATGTCTCTATCTTTCACAATAGGTCCTAACCCAGGTCCTCATCTCCATGGGTAACCCTTGTAGTTCCAACAAACTAATCTTAAGGAAACTTGGGTATGACTTGATTGCTATTTGTTTTGACATGCAAGACTCACAGTTGAGTCTTTGTCCCTGCTTGCCCATACTAACCTTGCTTCCTCATTTCTTGTTGAAGAGTTTGTTGCCTCTTCTTTGTTATCGTTTCGCTGCCTTGTTTTGGGAGGAGGTCCAAATTGCGTTATCACAGCTTTACCTTGATAAATCCATGCTCTTTTTCCCTCATCTCTTGCTGCCCTAACTTTTGTCATTTCGTCCCTCCTTTCCTCTTGTTGTCTTATAGTTAAGTCTTCTTCTAGAAAAAACCGAGAACCCCTCAAGAATTGCTTCTTGCTTATAATGATATCTTTATCACGCAAGTTGGGCATGATGAATTTTATGGGCACGGCTCTCTCACCATTAGGCTTACCTACTCTCCATGCTTGATATATTTGTCTCTTGCAAGGTCAAGAGTACATTCATTTTTCCCATAATCTTTCACCCCCTTAATAATTATGTTTGTTGCTCTATCCTGTCTTTTCTTGCTTTCTCTATCTTGCATGTTGTCAACCTGAATGTTTGTTTCTCCTTCCCTCTTAGTAGAATTGCTAACAACTTGAACCCAGGTTTTGGAGAGTTTTGCAGAATCTCCTTTCCTCTCTTCTCTTGACGTCTCTTCATTGTTGTCTATTTGGGCAACTACTTCCCCCTTATCCTGGCATGGTTTCACATTCATCACCTATGTATTCTCCACTGCAAATTTCTTCATGTCTTGCACTTCTGCTTTCATGTGTTGCCATTTTGTTTTCCCTATTCGGAGAGCTTCCTGTAGCAATGACACTTGCTCCTTCAGAACTTTGTTGATTTCTGCTAACGCCTGGTTTTCAGCTGTTATTATATGGATTGTACAATCTATTTCCAGCTCTTTAGCTTCTACTACTTCCAACCTCTCTTTTGCATTTAACAGTTCTTTCACATAAAGATCAGATGACCAAGTGAGAGGTGTGGATGTGGGACTATATAAGGCATAATCACCAATGACTTTTCATTTTCCTTTGGACTTATTGCCACATGCTTGCAAAGAGGACTTGTTTGAATGTTGTTTCTTGTGAAAGACCCGAGTGTTTTCTCTTTGAGACCTTTTTTTCCTTGTCTGCTCCCACTTTATACAAGCTAGTCTTCGTTTTAAAATGCCCCGGTACTGTTTGGCATTAACCCAAACCCACTTCCCAGTTTTGGCTAATGAGGCAATTTTCACTTGCCCTATATCATTTGTTTCCACGGGTTCTAAAATTTCTTGTCCCATTACCATGATGATATTAAGGGAAATCAAAGTCTCTGCCCAAAACTGACCCTTTGTTTTATGCTTAACCCTTCAATATCTGTTGGTCTGACCACTGAAAACTTGTTGCTCTGCCCACTGTCCATGTCCTCTGCTAGACCATTGTCCATGTCCTCAGTTTGAAGTTTTCACCACTATCCCTGTCCTATGTTAGACCATTGTCCCTGTCCCTATCCCTGTTTGTTGCTCTACCCACTGTCCCTGTATATTCGCTTCTGGACCATGGTACACAAATTCGATGTTTGGTTGGAATTTCATGATGAGGTCGTGTGATTAGGGAATGAAATGGCCTCTCGTGCAGAATAAATAAATAATAAATATGTGGGAGGTGAGCGAAGGATGTGGGAGGATGAGGTGGAAGATGGGACCCATGCGCTAATGGAAAGTGGAGATTACGTAGAGAGGGAGTCACATGGGTTATAAAGTAGGAGGTACACATGTATAAAGTGGGGCACAAATTAATTAATTAATTTTAAAAAAGAGGGGACACTTTATTAAAGGGGGGACATGGTTATGTTTAAAGAAAAGGTAAGGATGTGGGAAGAACAAGGTAGTAAGTATGAGTAGGATTTAAGAGGGATAAGATAAGACAAGAAACACAAATTAATTAATTAATTAAAAAGGGGGGACATACTTAGGTGGGTTAGCAAGCATAAGGAAAAGGGTTAAGAGGGTTAGGCTTTAATCAATTAATTAATTAATTAAAAAGGGGACACTTTAATTTAAGAAAGTAATTAAAGTGACATGTATATGTGGTAAAGGTGAATGAGGGTAGAGTTAAAGGGAAGTGGGTTTAGGGTACAGGTGAGTGAGGAAAGGCTAGTGAGAAAAGTTAGCTTGGATTGGCTAAACCCTTTCTCGAAAAGTGCCACCTCACCCATGCGCCATTTCTTTGGCTAAATTAATTCTCATTTAATGTTTAATCCTTGGAAAATGTGCCCCTGGTCAATTGATGTCATGTAGATGCCACACCACAATGATACTCGACCGCATGTCGAAATCTGAGCCTGCCACTTGTCATTGTTGGAGATGACAATGACTACTAAAAATTGAAATTTCCGAAAATAGCCATTTGGTCCCGAACATTTTAAAACTTGTCGAAACTAACCCTAAGTCTCAAAAAATGTTTGGGATGACTAGGAGACCACCACCATGTGTCCACTGCTAAAAATAGAAACTCTCTACATGTCCATGATATTACACTCATTGGATTCGATTTTCCACAAGGAATCTAAATCAACATGTGAACCCTGGTGATCAACCTACTAAAAATACAAATCTATGAAAAAACATCCTGAAAGAGGTCCAAAAGACTTAGAACATCTCAAGGATCCATAATATGTGCTCAAAACCTGAATCTGGGGCTTGAAACTCAAACTGCTAAAAATAGAAAGTTCTTGCATGTCCCCCGAAAAGTGTCATCAAACCTAAAATCATGCAAGGACCATCCATGTTTGCTCAAAATTGCTCCAAACTATCAAGTGACCCACTCAAACCATGTCTCCTAAAAAGTAGGGACGCATGCTTTATGTAAACATCTCTCTCAAATGCATGGGAAACCAAGCTAGCTCTAACTCTGAACAAAAACAACCATGTACCGATCATATGCCTGTCTCTGATGAGAACCAACCTTTACTAACCTTAAGTGCTAAACTCTGGGAGAATCTCAAATTGCCAGCCAACTAGTGCATGTTGGCTCTTTACCCTCAAGATTTTCAAGGGTAAAAATCTAGGGGTTAACAAGAGGCAAGGCCACTGAGCTAACAATGCATAGCTTGCCTAGTTGTTGCCTTGACCTCTCCTTCACAGGGTAGGACTTTCCCTTAGCGAGAGCTTGAGTGGCAACAAGACCCACATATCCCATGTGTATGACTCATAGATACATGATACGTGGGGATAGAGGAGCATATCATATTTCTTAGATTTGAAATTTGTTGTATTCTATATGCATAGCTATCCATCATGTTGTGCTTGAATGATTACATGAAAAATGAAAACATTTGAATGTTTTTCAAAAAGCCAGAAATTTCACTAAACAACAGAACCGCTATTGGATAAAACCATAATGAGATAAAAGCTGCAAGACAACTAATAAAATAATAGTTTCTTTAACCAAGAGTGCCACGTTCACACCTCCCCATAACATCTTTGTGTCATATAACCATAGCAATTGTGTAGACTTATAAATCAGTTAGTACAATAGATATGCAAACTTCAGTGTGCAGTTACTTCTGAAGTAACACTTCAGCAACAACATCTATGAATAATTCATGCAGATTTTGACATGTAAGAATGTAAGGCATGAACATGTTAGAAACTTTAAATTGGCAGTTAAACTTTAAGGCATTAGAGAACTAGATTTTTATAAACTTATTTGTTTCACGTTGCAATTTTAAACTCATGAATGTTCAACACCACAGAACCAAAATTTCAGCTTTGTAAAAGAATTAAGTTTTTTCTTTGTTAAATCACCCAAAACAGCCCATACTGGGCACTAGAAACTATCAAAATCCGTGGACTTCCTGCCCACATCATATATGTTGCAAATGTACATACTTTCTCTCTGATACATCCCATAAATCTCTGAGCTCATTAGTGCAAGCATTTATGATTTTCATTCCTAGGAAGAGGAAATAAAAAATATCAAGATGCCCCATCGCTACTATATTGTATTTTCTGGATACCAAACATGATTAGCAAACTTTCAACTCAGAATATACAGATTGCACCTGTAGAATGGCTGTTACATGGCACCACCTTGTGGCGTTCCAGAGATTGCATTCTTTTGAAGGAAGTAGGTCACTTTGACCTCCAAAGATGCTACAGATATTCATATCATGTCATTTCAATCCCCACGTTTCAAGTCAGGATTCAAAAGAAATTCTATCTCCTCCAGACTATGCCCTTTTGTCTCAATGACGTAATAATAAGTAAAAGCTGCTGCCAGCAAGGATACTATGCCAAAGCTTGAATAGATAATGGGTAGCCCAAACTTCTCCACCATATCAAGAAAGAACAATCCTATGATAAAATTGCAAACCTGAAAAGCATGAAACCTGAAATGATCAGACATGCAATATATAATGAAAGCAGCCTCAATTACAAATGACTGCATTAAGAAACATCCCCAGAAACAGAAACATGGGGACTATATGACGAGAAAAATATAATAGGAACAAAATAAAACAGGAGACAGAACACAGTCCCTGATAAACCAATTCTTCCAGAGTTTCAGGATGGGGGCTCTGATACCACCTGGGGTGGAACTCCTCCAGAAAAGTAAAAATATTCATGGTAATAATAAGTAATGAGTGAATGGTTGAATATAGTCATAGATGTACAATAGCATACACATCTACATGAAGGAATCAATGATTACATAATTAATAATTAACATTTCTTACAGACTTTATCTATAAATAAATGAGAGGACTCAAGAAACTGAGTTCAACAGGAGACGCCAATTTGACTTGGAGACATCTCAAGAGTAATGTTCATAAAAAATTGTTGCTAGATAGAGATAATTGTCATGTTCCCTTTTTGGATTCCCCTGTTCAGCAGTGGAAATGTTAAATTTAGAGCTGCTAATAAGTTCTTTTCAATTTACTAGATAATAATAGCATACGCAGGATCACTGAAAGAAACACAATCACAAGGTACACAGCATTTATCCTGGGAAACCCTCATGGGGGAGAAAACCCAGCAAAAACTTCCTTAATATAGATTGTCAATAGAATGCCAAGATAATAAACCAAACACTAGACAATATCCAACACTGAGCAATGTGCCTCTCTCTCTTCTTCTTCTTCCGACAACTGCAGCTTCCTTCAAACTTGCACACTAGATGAATGACTTGAGTGAGTGTAAGAATGAGGCATCATCCTCTCTTATTTATACTAGCTGCTAGGCGCTAGGGTTGTGTCTCTTCACCAAGCTGAGCCGACTTCTTCAATTAGTGGCTAAAACCACTTTAATTAGCCCTAGGGGCTGACTTCTCAATTAGCATCATTTAATTAGGGTTTGACCAATCCACAAAAGGGGATTTGGTCATATACAAAGCCCGACATGATCAATCCACAAAAGGGGATTGATCTATTTAATAATAACTCAATAATAAGTAGAATATACTTCGCAATTACAATATTTCAACAGGAAATGACTCGTGGTTTGTCAGTAAAGAAAAAGGAAGTCAAAAGGGGTTATTTAATGTCACTTAGTAAGGAGATGTTATGTATTTAAAGTGACATTAAGGAAATAAAGTAACTTTAGAATAATAAGTTACTTAACCATTATTAAAACTGACTTTTAATCTTAAAGTGAAAGAAAAAGGGGGATATTTGATTAAGTCAAAAAAGGGGAAAGTTCTAGAAGTTATATTTGATTTAGTCAAAAAGGGAAAAGTTCTAGAAGGCAGGGAAGAATGATAAAAGGAGGGGTGGCACTTCACTTTGCATCAAGTATTTGGATTAATCCCTTTGGAGTGCTCTTATGACCCAAACTTTTTGTTATAGTTTGGCAAAACCCTTCCACTTTTGGTTTGGTTTCGGTGGTGCAATATCCACCCTAGCTAGAGAAGGAGGAGGATCCATATGGGGCCTTCATTGGAGCTTCAGTTTTGGGTTTGTTTTTAATTGGAGGTAGATTAGCTCGCGCAAGAGATTTGCGGAACTTTTGAGGAAGCCATACTCTAATTTCTACAAGTACCAGGAGGGTTTCAAGGAAACCGTGACAAGAGACACCCCCGTGGGTTGAGTATATGGTGCCGCGCAAGGCCGCGCACGTTGTCCAACCTCATCTCGCGAAGACCTCTACAATTTGAAGTTGCAGAGCTACGAAGGTACGGGCGATCGAATTTCTGCAGGCGATTTTCGTGGACCAGATCGATTCCACACCAGCAAGGGTTAGACAGTTCAGAGGACACATCATCTCTTGAGGTGATTATGGTATCTTCCAGATTTTGGCTTTGACTTTTGTAGTAGGGTTTATTGGATGTACTGCAGTTTCCATAGCAGTCATTAGATCATTTCTATTGTTGCATTCATATCTCCATTCATAATAAAATACAACATATTGCTTCTTTTATTCCTTGTGTACTTGGGTTGAATGTAATATGTTTGACGAGAGCCCATTAGCAATGTGTATGCAAATTGTTTGAAGAAAGTTGTCAATCAGATTATAGTAAAGATACACACATAATGCAATCTATTTTATGAAAGATAACATAATTGGATAAGCAGATCAAATATCCTGGCCTAGGGATATTACAGTGGTATCAGAGCTGGTGATCTTGCCAGCCTGTGATTGCATAAGACATGAAAGGGTTACAAAGAAGAGAGAAATCAACATTGCATTCCATAGAGAAGGGAATTAAGACAACTCTGGAATTCATGGATAAAACTTGGCAAATTCTTCAACAAACCAAGGGGGTGATAGCGACAAAAAAAATTTGACCTCACTTTCAAGAGTATCTAACATTGAGTGAAGAGATCCGTGCAGCTTTTCCCTTTAAAAATTTTTACACTCTCTGGTATGGAAGTTGGCCCAAGGATTTGGACGAGAACTATTTTAAAGACACAAGGCAGGAAGTAAAGAAGGATGAGCATGAAGGACGATAGGAGGAGCATGCATCCAGCCATACAGAAGAGGTGTGCATAGAGGATGACCGAACAACAGCCTATGATACATCATCAAAACTAACCGATGAGGCCAATGACACTAGTGTGCTAGATGGAGAAGACGATGATACAACATCTTGTCCTACTTATGATGACTATGAGAAGATGTTCCAATCAACAAATATTAAGGATTCAACATCTCTCCCTATATATGATGTTGATGATGAGGATGGTTCAAGTGGGAATTTAGCACCTCATCCTATTTATGACATGTATTATTATGCAGGCATCATTGTACCAGAATGTGACAAAGATTGGGAGCTATGTGTGGAGGATGACAACGAAGGGGTTGATTTAGGGGATGAGAGCAGATCAGAAAACTTGTATGAGGAAGGTAGTCCACGATGCACGGCATCATCTAATGAGTTAATTGATCCCTTGTATAACATCCCATGCCATGTTGATGAAATAACATTGCATAATTTGGAGAGCCGACTATTGGTCACAGAAGAACAAATTGTGTAGGTGTTGACGAGGGTAGATGGTGCTCATAAATTTATTGAAGACATTATGTGGAATACCCAAATGGAGGAGAGGCAAAAGGGAATTGCAGATGGAGTCACTAGTACCCAATTGCGCATCATCAAAGAGGTACTAGAGCAGATGAAATCCGATTATTTGTAGCTCTTCATGGATAGGGACCTTGCTCTTAAGTTTGTTGAAAACAAGTAAAGGGAAGTTGAGGAGCTTTGTTACCAATTGAGTTTGGCACGCTCTTCATCATTGACAGTGGCAAAGACTCCATCATCCTTAGCAGTCATGACATGTGAGGGCATGAGTAACACTTATGATTCGAGGGAGGAGCCTCTTGTGACGATCCCGCACGAGGAGCATTCAGAGTTATAGGTGCTCAAGGACAGGTTTGACGCAGAGGGTTTTGACTGAGTGCCTGTTTTGCATTGCAGGGATCATGAACCGTTTCTTTTGGCTCAAGGCTTAGCTACAAAGGAGGTAGTTGAGCAAATTCCTGTGGACTAGCCAACAAGGAAGTATATGCACCAGTTGATTGGGGGATTGAGTATAGAACATATACGGATACATCACTCTAGGATCCAAATTCAGTTGATATTAGTGGAGTGATTGATACAATAGCACATATAGGATATAGGGTGGTACATGATAATACAGGGGTGTGCAATGGTGTACAGCAGTATACAACTATGTACGGTGGTGTACAGTGGGTTTTTGGAACGATTCCCCCTCAAAGACTTCCAGACAAGGGCTTCAGACATATCATTGAGTTTGGTTCACCCAGGATTGATGAGCGGATGGACGAGTTTCATGGGGAGGTATATTCCTCGGAGATTGATCTTTGATTGGGATATCACCAAAGTATGGACAAAGAGAAGGATACCTGCAGGATTGTTCTCAGATGTTACCTTGAGTTCTTGATCATACCATTGGGATTGATTGACGCACCTAACACTTTCCAGTCTTGTAGGTAGTGGAAGTGGCATCTAGTGCTATTTTCTAATGCCATTGGTATATTCGGCAGGAAATTGAGGGTTCACCTGAGTCAGATGAGTGAGGCAGGTAGGATTATAGCAATGTCAGAGTTCTTTCATTTGGGCTATGTGGTCGAAGCACAAGAGGAGATCCAGATTGTATTGGATCAGTTCACAAGGATTTCAGCTGACAGAGTGGTGGATCGCATTATCCACTACGGAGGTCACACACATTTAGTCCCTCGGTCCACACATAGGGATAAGATTATAAAGGCTATGTGTGATTCACCTTTGACACGGAATTATGGGTACTCGTATGAGTATGAGGCACCGCAAGTAACAAGGCTACTTTCCAGGGAGGTGTTTAGACTCCACGGATTACTTGAGTACATTGACGGTGACCGAGATAAAAGATTTCCCAATGTAATTTGGCAGGTGCCAAACATATTAGCAGGCACAAAGTTGATTCCTAGTACTTGGTTTCCACCAGATGTTGGCATACCAGGGAAATGGATCATTTTGACTCCGATGGTTACCATTATGGCACAACAACAGCTAGCAGGTATTGGGAGTGTTGACCACCTATTTTGACCAGGGGTCAACGTCATGTACCATGAAGCTATGTACCGTATGGTGCAACATATTTTGAAGGCTTATGGCTCAGCAGGGAAAAAAATTTCCACAGCACGTCTTTCTATGTACTCGGAATGTCTGCTCCCCTACATGCGATAATAATGTAATAGGTCAGCATGAGTCAATTTTTAGTTAGTTTCCTAGGACTTTATCAGTAGGGAATTTCTTTCATCGAGTGTTTTTTTTACTCAGGTAATTAATCTTGTCTACCAGGGAATTTTAATTATCCTTGAGTTTTTCACTCAAATAAATCCTCCAAAGTGGTGAAAGGCATTCTAATGATCGAGCCCAAGGGATGATTAAGGTTTAGGAATGTTGTAAATGACCATGCTAGACATCTCCTAGAGTCTTGCGGAATTCCATTAAGCTTTAATAGGTTTTTTTTAATTATTAAAATTTTCCATTAATTGGAAATTTTAATTATTTTTTATGTAAAATGTAAAAATTTGGTCCTTGTGGATTTTGTATAGGGGTGTGAGTACTCAAGTCAAATGGCAAATGCCACCCTATACTCTTGGACCAAGTTTCAACTCAATTGGACAAGTTTTGCTAGGTCATTGTCCATGAGTAGTCCAAGTCAGTCAAAAGTCAACAAATAATTGGTTAAATTAAAAAAGCCAAAAATTGTAAAAATGTCTAAAGTCATGAGAGAGAGTGGGGAAATGATTTCTAATGTATTTTCTAAGTTGAAAAAGTGATTTTCCACTTAAAAGACCCCCTCATGCCAAGCCAACAACCAAAAGTGATTCTCCCTAGTGAAAAGTACACCCCCCTTCCTCATGAACTTAGGCAAAAGTAAAAAGTTAAAGTGAAAAAATGCCTAAAACCCTAATTTCGCCCTTCCTATAGCTTAATCTCATCTTTGACAAGTCAAAAGGTGTTTTCCCCCTTCACATCTCACACCTCAAACCCTAACTCACTACCAAAACCCTAAAAGTGTCTCTTCCTTGACTTTGTCTATCTCTCTTGGATGTGTGACACTTGTAATTCATCCAAGAGGGGTTTATTCTCTCTCCCTCATATAAAAGAAAGCCTCCTCCTCCTCATTTTCACATCTATTCTCACAGCAACTCTATTATGCCAAAATCTCTCCCCCCGCTTTCCCTCATTCTCTCCCATCTTCTCTCATGATTCTTGGTGTCATTGGGCAAATCTTCTCTTATGTAACTAAATAGAAGCTTTGGAGGATTTATTGTGTCTCTTGGAGTATTCTTGGAGCCATTGTTTGTTATGTATGAAGTAATATTGTTGCAATCTATTTCTTTTGAATTTCCTTGCTTGCATTTTACTAGAAAACCCGGGCAAATTATTTTGCTTGGAATAGATTAGTAGTAGTCTTACTATTAGTCTTTGTGAGTTGTCTCTAATTAATTTGGAAAGTATTTTGCAAGTTGTTAAATCACTCTCACCTTCTTTTGTATTTTGTAGTAAGGGTTTACAAAAATATGCAGGTTACCAAAGGCTTGGAGGAGTGGATTTCAGATTTGGAAATCCATCTTTTTCAGCCATCCAAAGCTCTTCTATTTTCTGTTTTTATTTTCAGCCATTTATATATCAGTTTTAGCTTTATTTCCTTAAAAATCTGCAATCTAATCTTTCATTTTTATGTTCAGAATTTTCTGTCTAATTATTTTTCTTCATTATCATAATCTGAAATAATATTTTCCAAGTCATTTTAGCAATTTCCAGCAAGAATATCTTGATGTTTTTTGCAGGTTTTCGCAGGTTAGAAAATGATTTCTGCATCTTTTTGGCCCCAAGACATCCAAGGGTCTTGGTACCAAACCCTCTTCTCTACTTCATTTTCTAAACAATTGTAAGCAGCCCAGGAGAGTCTCTTGGGCTTGCATTCTCTCCACTTCAATTTTTTTCAGTAAAGTGTAAATAATTTTTGTATTTTTGCCCACACCTTGCAAAGAAATTGGCTATGCCATCCATGCAATATCGTGAAGACTAGGATTAGATTTAATTTTCTGCATTTTTTTTAATTTACCCACCCTAGACAAAACCGGTAGGCTTGTCCTCCATCTTATGTCATTGTTGTGAGGTTGTACTTTAATCTTTCAAGTCATTTAAATTATTTATTTTTTGCCACACCTTGCAAAGAGATTGGCTTTTCCATCCATGCAATATCGTGAAAGCTAGGTTTAGATTTAATTTTCTGCATTTTGTTTTATTTACCCACCTTGGCCAAAACCGGTAGGCTTGTCCTCCATCTTGTGCCATTGTTGTGAGGTTGTACTTTAATTTTCAAATGATTTAAATTATTTAGTTTGCCCACACCTTGCAAAGAGATTGGCCTAGCCATCCATGCAATAACGTGAAGGCTAGTCTAAATTTTATTTTGTACAAAGTAATCAAATTTGTGCCCTGCCTTTACCCCATATTCCCACCCCCTGCCACTTTGTGGATCTTGGGTAACTAAGAAAGGGAAAAGGATTTGTTAATTTTTTTATGGTTAGCTCAAGCACTGTTGGC
>JASDQU011444543.1:1544-23294 GCA_032191745.1 Picea mariana
ATAAAATGAAAGTCACTTTGGAGGGACAAGGTGAGCCAAAAAGTATAAAAGGAAGGCAAGGGCCTCTACTCATCATTCATGTATGATCTTATTTTGATTTCTGGCTTCTAGCTAGTGAGCCCAATGTTGGGGGTTTTGAGGGTTTTGACATAACAAACCCTAGAGGACGATTCGGTGGTGAAAGATTCCACCTATCTTGTCTCAAGCTTGGTCTCAGAGATGCAATACTCTCCCACACCATTCTAGTTCCAGATCTGCTCAGTTGCAGGAGGATTCTACATCAGTTTCATGTGCAGATAGAGAGAGGGCACACCAGTTGAGGGATTCCAGCAAGAGGGGCACACTATCTTTGGAGAGCGATTCGTTGTAGGAGATTGGCAGGGCCGTTGAGGATTCTATCACTTGGGTTTTCATTGCAGGGCCTTGGACATCAGATCTAGTGCTTTCTAAGACAGTTTTATGGCTCAGATTATTTCTTGAGAAGTGGGGCGAATTGAAGAGAAGGAGGGCGTTTTTGAGATCCAGATCTAGTCCGTTTGGAGGGGTTACACTTCAGATCTGACCCTGAGACTTTACCTAGTGACTTACAGTGTCCCAATCTATATTTCTGGAGAGTTTCAGAGCATTTGGAGGCCTCCTTCAGTAGGGCTAAATTATCTAGGGTTTCAGTCATCCAGTGGGGTACACCATTCAGTGGGGGATTTCAGATCTACATAGATTGAGAGGGATCTTGGAGATTCGGTCACCTGGGTTGTTCTTACCATAACCTGATCTATCAGTTGGCATATTTATTAGGGTGATTGGACACTTTTGGTAGCAGGGCCGAATTATCTAGAGTTTCAGTCATCCAGTGGGGTGCACCATTCAGTGGGGGATTTCAGATCTATAGAGATTGAGAGGGATCTTGGAGATTTGGTCACCTGGGTTGTTCTTACCATCACCCGATCTATCAGTTGGCATATTTATTAGGGTGATTGGTCACTTTTGGCAGCAGGGCCGAGTTATTGAGGGTTTCAGCCTTCTATTAGAGCGTGGCATTCTTCAGCTGGAGAGTTTGGCATTCAGATTTGCTTGTATTGATCTTCATTTCTCATTCAGCCTTTGGAGGCATCTTTTGTATTAGTGGGAGCATTTTGTAGCAGCTCTTATCTATTGTCTATCTTCTTGGCCATCTGTTGAGCATTCCAGATCGGCATCTTCATTGTAGCAGATTTCTCTATTTTATAAATAAAGAAGAATTGAGATGTTTTGGCTTGTCTATCTTATTGCATATGGTTGAGGTATGTTCCATGGTTATCTCTTTCTGTTATTTGCTGCATACACACATATAAACACATCTAAAAGGTAGATCAACAAAGTGTTTGACGAAATACCTCACTCAGAAAAAGTTTTAAAAAGACACCAAAACAGTGATGATCCTTGCATAATGGCTTGGGAAACATATCCCTATGGTTTGAAGACGACATATCCCTATGGAAGCATATGTGGCATTGATTCTAAAAGGGTCAAGGTTTATGGGTTATGTGAGGATGTTGAGGTATTTTTGATTGATTTTCCACATATCAGCCTCCTCATGAACATAGTGGTGGTCGATGTTCTGGATGCTTGGGGGATGATCTATTCAAGGAGTTGGTCTGCTGCCCTTGGGGGTTTCATTAGCATGGACCTTACCTTACCCATGCACACATCCCCATGGGAGATGACACTTTTGAGGTATTATATAGTCGAGAGAGAGACAAAAATCATGTGACTAATCATAATGGTCTTAGTTGTTGATGTTTTGGTAGTTGTGGGAGGTATTAACCTCCATGGATAAACCTTTGAATAGAATATAATATTTCACAAGAAAGAGAAAACCTAAACATATGTGTGAAAGCCCTGGAAGACAATTCAACTCAAAAGAATAAGTAATATTGAAGTATTATATGCAAAAAAGGGCAGGTCGACCTTACTTGAAGAGACACCTATTCACCTAGCCATATTAGTATAAATAGAATGCGCTTTAGCTCATTTGGAAAAACACACTCACTGATCCAGATTTTATGAGAAAAAATGAAATGAATACAGATTATTAACGGGTGCTTAACACAAAATAATAGAGATACAGTAAAACTGGTTTTCTATTCACTAACAAAATACGCTGAAACTATAAAATGCAGCGGAAACAAGCTTGCTGGAATGGTGGCGGCTTATCTCTGAGAAGAGATGTGACGGCATCGCGCATTCACAAGAAGCAAGTTACAATGAGGCTTTGAAGGCCTTTTTACAATAAGAAAGAATTCCAAAAACCCTATACATCCAAAAACTTAACCCTAGGAGATGAAGCGCCAAAAGTCATGTGGGCCCAGTTTGGGTAAGCTAGTACATCAACTTCCCGAGGTCGTAACTTTTGCATACGATCTCCGTTTTAGGCGTGTGATAGCCCATTGGAAAGGTATCGTCAAGGAGATTCATTTTGGGGGCTCAATTATTCCTTTTTCTATCATTGAGGAGCTCAATACCTAAAAACCTTCATTTAGTCCCTCAAAAATGGCCCCGGAAGTAAAAACTGCTAAAAATAGTAAATTGCCAAAAATGTCAAAAAGTTGTTTTGAGCCAGTTGGAAAAGGTGGGTGGCCAACGATATCCATATAGATCAATCCTCCCTTCTTAGGAAGCAATGGTCTCCATTGTGTTGAGGTCCCCCATTAGATGAGGAAATTTCTGCTGAATTTGGCCCCGGGTGAGCCACTTGCCTTGGTGCAGGAGCTGCCATGCTTTGATGACTCGATAAAGCTGGATCCTTTGTTGTCACGTGCCCTTGATCTATCTGTCCACAATCTAATCATTGGATGCCTATTGTATGCAGTCGTGGTTGAGCTCTGTTGGTGTCATCTGTTCTGCTACTTCTGAGGTGTCCAATAATGGTGGGAAATAAGGGCGAAGGAGATCCACGTTGAACACTGGGTGCAGGCCAAGGGAAGGAGGAATGTTGAGCTCAAAAGCATTATCCCCCACAGCCTTGGTGATAATGTACAGTCCATAATGGAGTGGGAGAATCTTCTGATGGTGTCCTGTAAGGCGTTCTTTCTGCAAGTGCAACCAAACTTTGTCGCCCACCTGAAACTTATGCGGCACCTGATGTTGATCATGGCGTTGTTTGTACTTGTCATTGGACTTATGTAGGATATCCTGAACCTATTGGTGAATGTGCTGGATCCGCTCAATGAACCAGGTGGCTTTTTCATCTTCAGTTGGAGCAGGAGATGAGTCAGTCGAAGTGACTGCAAGGGGAAGTGCAACATCTATGGGACCCAATGGTTGGAATCCCAACCCCACTTGAAAGGGGCTGTGGCCAGTTGAGCTATGCAAGGCTCGGTTGTAGCTATGCTGAACATAGGGAAGGATCTCATCCCATGTGCGAGGGTTCTTTGAATTATACATGCGAAGGATATGCATAATCATTTGATTTACAACCTCGGTTTGGCCATCTGTCTGGGGGTGGAAGGCCGTAAATTTGGTGAGCTTGGTGTCTAGCAGTGACCAGAGTCTCGACCAGAATGTGTTGAGAAATCAACTATCCCGATCTGATACAATGGTTTGTGGGATTCCAAAATGTACCCAAAATCGTTCAAAGAAGAGCTTGGTAGTGGCCTCTGCTATGATGCTCTTCTTGCAGGCAACCAGAATCGCCATCTTAGAAAAATGATCAACAACCACAAAAACATAGTCATTTCTCCGCTTGGTGGATGGGAGGCCCGACATGTAGTCCATTGAGATGGATTCCCATGGCCTGTCAGGAGTAGGAAGAGGGGTGTACAGGCCCTATTTCTTAGTGGTCAGTTTGGCAATAGCGTAGGCAGTGCAGGACCTGATATACTTGCTAACCTCCTGTCGAAGTTTCATCCAGTAGAAATGTTTCTGTAGCATCGCCAGCGTCTTTTCAATGCTGAAGTGTCCTGCCACCTGACTGTAGTGGGCTTCCCAGATCAGCTTCGCTCGCTCACTTGATGGAACACAGATATGACCCAGACGACATAACAACCCATCCTGAAGATGGAAATTATTGACAACTGCATTTGCACAAAACATTTGGTAGGTGGTGGAAAAGTCAGGGTTTGTCTCATAAAGTTGGGGCCATCCAGATGTCTCGTGGCCACAAGAGTCTAGCACTGTGGTGAGTGCTACGACTGGCGGTCTGTTGAGGCAATCAACGACGTGATTGGTGCTTCCTATTTTATACTTGATGTTGAGGTGGAATTGCTGCAAGTATGTGGACCACTTTTGATGGTGGTCACTCTGCAATTTTCCCTGTGTCTGCATGAACTGCAGTGGCTTATGATCAGTGTGGATGACTATCTCCTTCCCAAGAATGTAATGTCTCCACTGGCGGCATGCTTTCACAATGGAGTACATTTCTTTGTCATAAGTAGGGTACTTACGGACAATATCGGACAGTGTCTCACTATGATAGTCCATGGGGTAGTCGTGCTGAGTGAGAATGGCGCCCACAACATAGTCTGAAGCATCTATCTCGATCTCAAAGGGATGCTAAAGGTCCGGTAGTGAAAGTATTGGGGCTGAGCACAAGCGCTGCTTCAAATCGTCGAATTCTTGTTGTTGGGACCGGCCCCACGCAAATTTTTCCTTACCACCACCCGTTTATTTGGATGAGGCCCCATGCAATATGGGAGAAACCCAACACGAACCTGTAGTAGAAATTAGCAAGTCCCAAGAAGCTCTGAAGCTCAGTGAGTGTTGTGTTAGAAAACAGGACCGCGGAGCAATAAAATAAAACAAATGCAGAAACAAAATACAGAAGACACACAATACAAGAGAGACACAGATTTACGTGGTTCACCCAGTGTGGGCTACGTCCACCAGAGAAATTGCCAGGTCCTTCCTTTATTATTATCCAGCAANATGAGGCCCCATGCAATATGGGAGAAACCCAACACGAACCTGTAGTAGAAATTAGCAAGTCCCAAGAAGCTCTGAAGCTCAGTGAGTGTTGTTGGGGTTGGCCAGTCACGAATGACTAGGATCTTGGCTGGATCCACATGTACGCCATGCTGATCAATGATGTAGCCCAGGTAATGGACCCTGTCCATGCCGAAGGAGCATTTTTCCAGGTTGGCGTATAGCTTGTGCTACCACAGGGTGTACATAACCTGCTGAATATGTTGCAAGTGTTTGGCCCAAGTCTTGTTGTAAATTAAAATATCATCCATATACACCACTACAAAAGTATTGGTGAATGGTCGCAGGATATTGTCCATCATCCTCATGAAAGTGGCTGGAGCATTTTTCAAACCAAAGGGCATGACCAACCATTCAAAAAGTCCTTCCTTTGACTTGAAGGAGGTCTTCCATACATCTGTCTATTCTATTGAGACCTGGTGGTAGCCAGACTTCAGATCAATCTTATTGAAGTATTTGGCCCCCGTGAGTTGATCAAGGAGGTCATCGATTCCGAGAATTGGGTACCAGTTTCTAACAGTGATTTTATTCAGAGCCCGGTAATCAATACAGAGTTGCCAGGTTCCATATTTCTTTTGTACCAACACGATTGGGCTCCCGCAAGGTGATGAGCTAGGGAGGATGTGCCCCTTGTGGAGCAGTTCTTGGATCTGTCGCTTGATCTCCTCATTCTCTAACAAAGAGCGATGATAGACTGGCCCATTGGGAAGCGGTGCATCAGGGGTCAGATCGATGGGGTGCTTGACCTAGCAGTGCAGAGGTACCCCTGTAGGTGAGGAGAAGATATCCGAGTATTCTTCCATGACCTTATCTACTTGCTTCTACTATGTGGAGAGATCAGCCACAGAGACCTTGGATGTGGCTGCGATCTTTCACTTGTTCTGAGAGCGAATCATGAAGAAGACAAACTTCCCCGTCTGTGAGATGACCTTCCTGTATTGCTTAGCAGAGATCAAGGAAATAGCACTAGGTGGGACTGCCTCGGGTATCCTGTACAATTTCCTGTTCAAAGTAATAATAACACTATGAGGCCTAGACTCATATACAACATTACGTTTCCATAAATAAGGTTGGCTCAAAAGAACATCACAAACTTCGAGAGGAGCNAGATCAAGGAAATAGCACTAGGTGGGACTGCCTCGGGTATCCTGTACAATTTCCTGTTCAAAGTAATAATAACACTATGAGGCCTAGACTCATATACAACATGACGTTTCCATAAATAAGGTTGGCTCAAAAGAACATCACAAACTTCGAGAGGAGCAACATCACACAATACCTCTTCTTTGAAGGGCTTGATGCTGTATGACAATCGACACTATTGGCTGACACGGAGATCGCTTCCTTGGAGGAGCCATCCAATGGTGTAGGGTTGTGGGTGCGGCATTGTTGACAGGGCCAACCGCTTGATGACCTCTGCTGAGATGAGGTTCTTCTGGCTACCGCTATCAACGATGAAGTGCAGTGGGTTGCCTTTTACCCACATTTGTGAATGGAAGAGGCGCTCTCCTTCTTCTGGCTCATATGGTTCACCAGGCTGGATCTTGGTGGTAGCAACGGTGGCACTAGGTTCCGTGTCAATGATCCATCTTCCCCTTTCTGGTTCTATCTCAGAGTCAGAATCTGCATCTGATTCAGAGGATTTCACTTCGGCCACCAGCGACTACTTTGAGCGACAGTCAGCAGTGTTATGCCAAGGGCTCTTATGGAAGTCACACCACTTCCCGATATCTTTCTTTGTCTTTCCAGTGTCCTTATTTTCTTGTAGCTTGTACTGGTTGTCTTGATACTACCCATATTTTCTCTATCCTTTGTTCGGTGGGTTGGGGCCACCCTTTTCTGGCTTTTGTTGTGAGGGGTTCTGAGGCCCAAATTTCCACGTCGTTTTTTTGAGCTTCTGCTCGATTTTGACGACATATCGGTAGGCCACGCCCAAGGATGAGATGTCCATAAATTCCATTTCAGTCTGGATGTATCTATGTAGAGCACCACGATACTTGAGAACTAGATATCGCTTCGAATCTTTGATACCCAACTTGGCGCGCAAGGTATGAAAGATATTTGTGAAATCTGGCACTGCTTGGTCTCTTTCTTGCCGCAGTGTGGTCCATTTGGTATACAGGTCGTCATAACTTTCGACAGGGTAGTATTGTTCCTTAATAGCATCCCTGAACGATTCCCAGGTGGCCGTGACTGAAAATAATGAGGTTTCCTCTGTTTCCTTTTGCTCACAGAAAGTTTCCCACCAATCTTTGACATGGGGAACGTCTTTGAGGAGCGCAAAAGTAATCTTTTCTCTATCCGAAAATTTATGAACAGAAAAATACCCTTCTAGTAGATTCAACCACTTTTCTACAACATCTGCGTCTATCTAACCTTCAAATATAGGAATATCAAAGTTTATTTGTACCTTGAAGGGTGCAGCGCCTCCGTTCGAAGAAGATGTGTCGCTTGTTGGTAGTCGCTGAAGGATTTGCACAAAACTATCCATAATCTCGTTCCTATGTTGCATGAGGGCTTCCTCAATCAACAGTTTGAAAGGATCTCCTGTCTCATCATCTTTCTTTTCTCCTACCATGGGAGGTTTCTTGGGCGTGCGAGAGCTTCTGTCCACAAGAGAGACAAGCTCGAGACCCAACTCTTTGTACTCCGACCTCGTTGGGGACATGCATTAAGACGACAAGGAGCAGACTGCTCTAATACCACTGATCCGGATTTTATGAGTAGAACAAAATGAATACAGATTATTAACAGGTGCTTAACAAAAAATAACAAAGATACAGTAAAACTGGTTTTCTATTCGATAACGAAATAAACTGAAACTGTGAAATGCAGCGGAAACAAGCTTGCTGGAATGGTGGCGGCTTATCTCTGAGAATAGATGTGACGGCAGCATGCATTCACAAAAAGCAAGTTACAATGAGGCTTTGAAGGCCTTTTTACAATAAGCAAGAATTCCAAAAACCCTAGACATCCCAAAACCTAACCCTAGGAGATGAAGCACCAAAAGTCATGTGGGCCCCGTTTGGGTAAGCTAGTACATCAACTTTCCGGGGTCGTAACTTTTGCATATGATCTTCGTTTTAGGCGTGTGATAGCCCATTGGAAAGGTATCATCAAGGAGATTCATTTTGGGGGCTCAATCATTCCTTCGGCTATCATTGAGGATCTCGATACCGAAAAACATTCATTTAGGCCCTCAAAATGGCCCCGGAAGTAAAAACTGCTAAAAATAGTAAATTGCCAAAAATGTCAGAAAGTTGTTTTGATCCAGTTGGAAAAGTTGGGTGGCCACCAATTTCCCTCTGGATCACTCACTTAGTTGGTGCACATATATTAGAAGTGTAGTAGCAATATAAGTAGTGCGAAAGTATGGAAGAGGAACAACAATAGCTGCAGTGGTGCAACACACTCTTGTTCAACCTTTTTGGTACTCTTACTCGTGTGCTATGTTAGAGAAGGTGCACTCTCTTGGTTTATCTATTGGTTCTAGTGTGGCTTCCGGAAATCATTCTATCTAGCAAAGCTTAAGGTGCTCGGGGCTGGCTTTGTGCCTATGTTTGGGTGACAATGGTGTAGCATTGTCTATGGTGAAATGAGCACAATATTCTCACATGTTATAGGACCACACCACCTTTGGAAAAATTTAACCGCTAGAAGATAGATCCATAGCTCTCTGCCAAGCTCGTTGTCGCACAATTGCAGTTGCAGCTAGGGTTTCTGATATTGCAACAACAATAAAGCCAAACATGATTGTTTGGGCACTTTAAGTGAAGCGTTTGGAATAATTATTGGATATCCTAATGTGCCCTAACCCATCACATATCCTAGTGCCCTCATCCATAAAAAATTTCAAAGTTGAATTTTTGGGTCAAAGTCAACATTTGATTGGTCAAAGTCAATGTTTGACTGGTCAAAGTCAAGGTTTTACTGGTCTAAGACAAAAGACTGGTCAAGGTCAAAGTCAAAGATAGTCATGACTTCCTCCATAAAATCAAAGTGGCGTAGTAGAAGCATGTTATCTTGGTAGAGCATGGAAGACAAGGGTTGACATCATCCTTTCAAAGAATAAAGGAAAAAAATATGGAATCATAGACTGAAGAGCAAGCGTCAAAGGATGAAGAGTTTTGATTTTTGGAGCTTCCAAGCACATGAACATGGAGTAGGAGAAACAATAAAAAAAACTATTGCAGATCTACATATCTGGAAAGAGAAGGGATCTTTGTCCAAGAAGTAATCATAGAGCCAAAAAGATCTCAGATCTAATACATTCAGAGGAACAACACACTCTCCAGGTTGGAAAGAATACTTATCTTAGAAGAAAAGAAACTCAAATGAAACAATATCCAGACTCCAGGTGTTCGTATCAAGTTTGATATTTTTATTGTTTCTTAAGTACTGCAATCCTTTAGATTTTATTAATGCTAGGAACAAATGAATACTTAGTAGCATGTAATATAAATTCTTATAGTACTTAATTGCAATATGAACTAACATCTCCTCTAGGAGATATTTCTTGTTTTTGTTCTCAGGAAGGACACCTTGGTAATGCTATAATAAATTACCATGAAATTGATATGTTCTTATATAAAATGTTATTATATTGGAAATACTTTTTCTCTTGTTGTTCCTATTTCAGGCAAGTTATCCTACGTATTCCAGGAATGTTACCACAAAAAGAAAGTCTTGAAATGACTCATAGGGAGTCAGTGTTCAGGAAGAAGCAAGATTTCATGACATTTTGCAGTATGCATAGGGGCATGCAACAGATGGAAGTGTGGTTCGAGGATTCTCTTAGTTAGACGGAGTTGATGGAAGAATTCAAAAAGAAGGATCTTGTAGGCTTGTTGTGGGTGGGAAATCCCCCTACGGACTAGCATTAAGGGTTCTATAATGCATGCAAAAAATGACCTAAAGTCTCCCACTTTTTACCATCATCCCAATCATAAACCCCATTATTCATATGTAAATATAAGGTTATAAAGATCAAGTTATTGTACCTTAGTTTCCGTGTTTGATGTCGATTCTTTAACGTTCGGTCACTCCTTGACTGCAAATCTCCTCCCAAAGCTGACCTACATTCATAAACAGACAAACAAAGAACTCCAAACATGCATATGATCTATGAACTAATGGGTTAGAGATTCTATCAAAATATAATCAAATTTAAACATTGAAAATATCATCTGGCGGGACGGGAAAAGTACTTCTTTTTATTAATCTCACAAGAGTAACTTACAATAGTGAGATCGATCACTGCTCCTCGAATCTGGTCCTGGGCTACTCTTCAAATGTGCTCCAACTGCTTTTGTATATGCTTCTCTTCACACACTAGTTGCAAAAGTTTGGGACAAAGGGATTGCGAAATCAGGTAGAGTTTATTTACAATTGTTTTCCTCCTTTCAAATGGGACCCCTACCCCTTATTTTATAGGCTAGAAATTGCTAGGTATTTGGTCGAGTGACCAGCTATGGGTGGTCAAACGGTTTAGGTAACTTACCCAAAACTGTGTGTTTCATCTGCAACTTTCTATTTTTCATGTTTTTTTAGGTATACGCGGGCTGTAGTGGGTCAGCTAGCATACACACACATGCAGTAGTGGAGCAGGGTGCGTGTGCCCTCAAAAGGGGTGTTTTTAAGAAGTTGTTCAGTAGTGGCTTGGAAAAATATGTAAAATGAGATGGCTTGATGCAAGGTACGCATATCTGGTGCAAATTAGGGTTATAACAGATGCCCCCTAATGTGTGAGGTCAGAAGAGCATCTGATGGCCGAAATGCATTATCAATCTTCATCAACGTACCAAACAAGTGAGCCTAGGGACCAGAGTTCAAGAGGTGCCATATGAAAAATAACAATTGTCTCACCAAGGTGGGCATACCCATGCTCGATATGAAATAAAATCATGGCTGGCAATAAAATACATTGCAGATCCATGTCATATAACTATATAAAGTGTAGCCATGAGCAATACACAATGGATCTACATCTCGAAATAAAAAAGATATACATGCATAGTATCTATCTTCCATAAGCTGATAAGGCCTGATGGATGGAGATGAGGTCTTCAGAGCTCGAGCAACAACTTCAAAATCTTCACAACTTGGGTAGGAGTGTAATATGTGTGTACGAATTCACTACCCAAAGGTCTTTGATGACTCGTCAGGAATGGACTAGAGGATCTTGATGATCAGGCTGAGGGTTTTATTGATTTCGAACAAAGACTTGATTGGTCTTTTGGGATGGCTGAGCATGAGGGAAAGAGACAAACTGCAGAGGGGATGACTCAAGCTTGGTATAAAATTCCCTTGGAAAATAGCATGACAAATGATGAGACTCAGGTAGCATGATGTTGACATAAGTTCACGATGCAGGAGGCAACACAAACTCTCCATATGTTTGGAAGAATAAACAAATAGAGGAGGACACAACTCTATGTAGCGAGAAACAACTTCCTAAGGTCATATTAAATCCTAGGGCTTGTCGAACAAACGAAAGAATGTGATTTGTCCAAGGGCCACTCATTGTGCTGCCAACAAAAAGAAAATACTTTTCCCTTCCTCTTTTTGGGGTATATTTGATTTTTTTTTATCTTTTTCAATAATTTCGGAGAGCTTGAAAAAGAATAAAAGAATGCTACGTTACAAAGGAGGATCGACTGTCACAGACATACTATTTCCAAGCTCAAGGAATACATGGATGCTCAGAGAAAAGGGATATATGTAGGAAAAGGACACTTGGGAAAAATCCTCCGTGGGCCAAGGTGTCAAGACGCAGAGGCAAAGTGCTATAGGGCTTGCGTATAAGACTTACTTCATATGGTTCAGTTGAGAGCAACATGGAGCCAGCATTAGGCCAAAGATGTAGGTATGCAAATGCGATTAATAAGACACAATGGTAACGTCCTTTGATGTGATTTTAACGAGCCCAAAGAAGGTAAGCTCGGGGGTTTTTCATTTTTAGAGAGTCTGAAAAAACGTAAAAGGAGAATCTATTTGGGTACTTTTTTTGAAGGTAGTCTAGTCGATTTGAAAAAGGGGTAAACTAGCACCGAAAAGATGTCTACTCAAAACCATTTTAACGAGTGTGATAAAGACAAGATCACTTGGCATTTTTTTCATATTTAAGGAGTCTGAAAAAAGCTTAACTATGGACTCTGTCAGGAATGTTCTTATGGACCATTTTAACGAGTGTGAAGGAATAAGGTCACTCGATGATCTTTTCAATTTTAGGGAGTCTGAAAAGAGCTTAACTATGGACTTCGTGGGGGTTCCTTTTTCATCAATTTAGTCTCTCAGGTCCGAAAAAGGGGTAAAATTATACTTGAGAATACTCTTCTAGAGAACCGAGGCTTCTAGAGTATACCTTTGTTCGTACAATTGACCATCCAGACCGAAAAAGGGGTAAACTACCATTAGACAGACGTGCCTTCAAAATTCAGTTTAGCGAGCGTGAAGGTCAACAAGATCGCTCGAAAATATTTTCATTTTTAGAGGGTCTGAAAAGGGATTAAAAGAAGACCCATTATGCTTTTGGAGCCCCGAGGGTGAGTTCAAGCAAGATAATGAATCATGTGAATGAGGCTCATAATAGTAATCGAGAAAAACTAAAAAGGACTCCCAGGCCAATAGTCATTAGTCACAGCATGGACGCCAAAATGAAACCAAGATCTATCTAGGACATCCATGTACATATAGGCTTATACCACTAAATTATGACACTTCTAGAGAAGAAAGAGGGTTCAGTGTCACAATTCGGTGGGATCGATCCTATGGCAAAGCGAATAAGACAATGAGGTGCAAAAAGTGGAGGTGGAATCCTATCTTACATGCACAAAGTTGGAAAAATGACTTTTTACCAAAATACCTTGAAAATGACCCAAATCTCCAAAAAAATTCCCGATACGCAAAGTACCACTTATTGTAAAATACCCTAAGAAACTCTTGAATCATTTTTCAGGTTAGAAGAACGACAAAAAGGTCCAAAAAATGACAAAAAGTGGCCAAAAAGTCTATAAATAGAAGTTGGCAGCTCATTATCACTATTTCTAATTGAGAAATTAACTAAAAGCCAAAAATACCCCTTCGTGAAAAGAATTGATTCTGGGAGCTTCAATGGACGAAACAAACTTTCACTTGGACCAAGTAAGTACATACTAACCCCTCTTGCAATTCAATTCTTCCTTTACACATTTAATTTTTTTTTTTGGAGGGGCGTCGACCTTTAAAAAGGTCATCCCTATGTACATGTGAGCTATTCTATGACAGCCTGCGTGTGCACGCTAGCAGGAGAAAAAATGCACACGTTCACACATGACTGTGCACACTACAGCCTACGTGTACCCTTCATTTTGTGGAAAAAAATTTAAAAATTGCAAGAGTTAACCCTTCTGAACTTTGTCTATTATAGAATGTATGTTCACTGGAGAGAGAGAGAGAGCACGAGGACATTGATCTTTTGGTCGATGAGACCCTGATGCTCTTGCCACATTGTTGCAATGTGGTTTGTTAAAGTTTTTCCATTGTCCTTTCATGCAGGCAAAACCTAGGCTACTGAATGCCTTGGTTGATTATTGGCATCCTGACACAGAGGCCTTCATGCTTGAGGGACAATCGTTGACTCCAACGACTGAGGATATCTACTTTTTGACTGGCCTCTCAAGGAGAGGGGAACCAGTCAATTTTCACACTTTTCCTTTCGATCCTCACAACATATCGGAGTTGATTGAACTCCATTGTGAAGCCGACACAGACAAAATGGGCACATAAGTACCGATAAGTAGGATTTCAAACTTATCATTGAAATTGATAGTGTTTCTCATTGGGCGGATCACTGGGTCTGCATCTTTGCATCAGGCTTCCTGGGCGCACATGAATTGTGCGGTTCAGTGCTTAAATGATTTTTTTTTTGACTGGAGCACCACATTACTGGATTGTATAAAGAGGCAACTAACAGAGTGTCAAATGTGGAGGCACAAAAACTTTGGGTTTGGGACTATTCTTTGTGCTTTCTTCTTCTTTGAGAGTGCTTAGTTTTAGTCCTAGAGAGATGATACGAGGGCACCAGGCCCCTCACCCCACGCTATGCAGATGGGTGGAATTGTTGCCGCGACAGGGGGGAGGAAGGACTATTGAGGCCTTTGACGACAAGTGTTTTTCTTGGTGGGCACGATAGATTCCGACCATAGAGGACTACCCCTATGCCGGGATCAACTTCTCTAGAGATATTGAGATGTTGGTACCTCCCAGAGAGGAGTGACGAGAGATGGGTAAGACTTTGTTTTCTTTAGGAAGTTATTTAATTTTTATGTTTTTTCATATATATCAAAAAACAAATTTGTGTACCAAAGTATCTGACAAATATGTATATGTACCATAGTATCTGAATAATATGTATCTGTTCTATGTAGATGTGGGGACAGTGCGTCCAGGGGACGTTTCAAGGACTAGGCGGTGTCCTCGACCAAAGGCACGACCAACTGCGGCCAGTGGACCAACAAAAGCAAGGGGACCTCCAGCCAAAGAGGCTGAGAGAGTATTGAGATGGGTAGAGCGAAACCTCACCATGCTTACTCGGACAGTCCCCATGGCAGAGATTGAGGCTCTCCCACCGTTCGTGCAGACTCGTGCTGTTGGGATACCATGGACCTGGGTCTAGATTTTTCGTCATCTAGCTAACGTCGTTGTTCACTATGTTAGGGCCCACAGGCCCCGTCCTTATCTTAGACTAGACTTCTTATGTGCCGAGGGAACCATTTGTATATTTTTGAGGGCATAAGCCCCGTGACTCTTTACTGGACACATATTTTTTGAGGCACTCACGCCCGCTTATGTACTCTGACACTTTGCGATATATATATATGCATATTTACATCTTTTTGTGTTTTATGGATTACATTTATTTTCAAATGTATTTACATGTGTGTGTGTGTTGTTCTTACATGTGTGCAATATGCCAATCTAATATATGATTAGCTAGAGTATCTGTAACTTGATTTAATCTCCTAGGAACATGGATATACATAATGTAATCAAAGATTCGTTCTAAGAGACGGACCCTAAGGAATCGTCAGTGTAGAGTAGGACCATGAATGCAGTAAACTCCATTTAACTGAGACACAACCAACTGAGCATCTAAATAGACCCAGAGGTGAGTTATACCAAGCGAAAAAACATCACGAAGAAACTCAAGAAATGCACTGTATTCAATGACATTGTTTGTGGTGTCACCTAAACATATACCTCCTGAAGATAGCAACTGGCCCTGAGGTGTGAAAATCACCCAGGCTGCGGAAGCAAGCCTCCGAGTGTGTTGGCTAGTGCCGTTCGCGAACCCAATAAACAGTTCTAATTCACTTGACATCTGCCATAGTGAAAAAGATAACATCAAAAATGACACATCCATAAAACCAAAAGACAAAACTAAAAAGTAATAGTACAAAGACCATACACATGTTACAAAAAGTCACTCGAGGTGACCTACCTACGAGTAATACTTCTTGAGGTAGAGCCCATTTCTAGTCTCTGCCAAAACATTTCCCTCAAAGTTCACCAGTCGATAAGCACCCTTTCTTAGAACCTCTTTTACGATGAAAGGTTCGAACCACATAGGTTTGAACTTGTCTGCCCCTAGGGGGTCCTTATCTTGGCCATAGACCAGGACAAGGTCACCTTCAGAGAAAATCCGAGGATGAACGGACCGATCATATTGACACTTGACTTTTTGTTTGTGAGCTTCGTTAGCTAAGGCCACATCATGATGTTGCTCGAGATATAATAAATTCTCTTCAAGCGGTGACGTGTTTGGAAATAACTGTACTTCCAACTTTAAAGATGGGATATGGAATTCTATGGGAAAGACTGCTTCCATCCCGTAATCGAGTTGAAAAGGTGAGAAATTGGTTGCAGTCTTAACGGATGTTTGGTAAGCCCATAATGTTGAGTATAACATCAAATGCCAATTTGACTTGGCCGAATTGATCGTTCACTGTAGAATGGTCTTAAGAGATTTATTTACAACTTACACCTGACCATTCACTTGGGGGTAGTAGGGTGATGAATTTTCTTGCCGCAACCCAAGCTTTGACGTTAACTGAGTCATCATTTTGTTCTGAAAGTGACTGCCATAGTCAGTGACAATTTCTCTCGGGACACCAAACCTTGCTATTATCTGGTTGAACAAAAAGAGAGTTGTTGTCTCCCCGTCATCTTTGAACGTTGGCATAGCTTCAACCCACTTGGTGAAGTAGTCTACTTCTATAATGATATAGCGGTGCCCCCTTGTTGAAAGGGGGTTCCATGTAGTGTAATCAATCCCCCATTTAGTGAAGGGACCAACGATAATAACGAGAAACATGGGAGTGGGGTGTGCCCTCATCTTCCGAGATAAGATCTGACACAGGTGGCACTTCTTGACTGATTCAACACAATATTTGATTAATGTCAGCTAGAAGTAACTAGCTTGTAGAATTTTTTGGGTTGTTTCCAACCTAGACAGATGATTGCCACATGCTCCAGTGTGGCAATTGTTAAGCACGATTTCCACTTCTTCATGAGTGAGACATTGACGAAGGATGCAGTATACACCTCGACGATACAAAGTGTCCTCGAGTATGAGATAGTTCTTAGCTTGATGGTGTATATGATGACACTCGTCAAAGGAAGCAGAGGCAAGACACTTAAAAGTCTAGAGATAGAAAAGCACATATCCATACCAAGGATCGAAAGACGCGATCAAAAAAATTTCTCCTTTGATAGGTGACTCATAGGGTATAAAATCATTTGATTTGATCGGAAGTTTCGATATGAGTTTTGCGAAGACCATCAAATTTTTGGATTTCTCTGAAATGAACTCCAAGTCGAATTCCTGGAGGATAACTATCCATCTACTAATCTTTCCGCCGATGACTCATCGTGTCTATACGTATTGAAATGGATTCACAATGACAATGATGGTGGTCTTGTGAAACAAAATGTAATGACAGAACTGTTGGACAGCATGGACTGCTGCCAACGCAAGTTTTTCAATGTGGGAATAATTGAGTTTCGGTCCAACTAGGCCTCGACTCAGGTAATAAATCATGTATTCTGAGAGAAAATCATCCTCCTGAACTAAGACCATACCGATGGTCAAATCCACAGCGGCCAAGTATAATAAGAAATATTTATTATAATTGGGTGGCTGAAGCAGAGGGGTAGATATGAGGGCATGTTTCAATGTTGCAAAAGAGTATTGAGCAGATTCGTCCCAATGAAAATGAACGTCCTTATTCAATAAACGCATAAAAACCTTTGTGATCTCGGCATAGTTTGCGATGAAACGCCATAAAAAGTTCACTTTCCCTTGCAAACTTTGAAGCTGAGGGATGGTGCACGGAGGAGAAAATTGAACTATTGCCTCAACCTTTAGAGGATTGACCATGATCCCTGTGGTCGAAACTATGAAACCTAGCAGACGACCCGATGTGACGCAAAAACTACACTTGTTTGGATTCAAGTGGATTCGGTAGTAGTGACACCGTTCAAGGAAAAGTCGGAGGTGTGCCAAATGATCAGCTCTATTGCAAGATCATGATGCTAAATCATCAAGATAATCCTCGACTATGTGTTTGAGGTAGTGGAAAGAAAAATACATGGCCCGCTAAAACGTAGCTCCAACATTTTTCAGAACAAAAGGCCTCTTACGATAAGCAAATGTACCCCATGGACAAATGAAAGTGGTTTTGTGTTGGTATTCGGGTTTTATTTGTATTTGATTGTATCCCAAAAAACCATCCATGAATGAAAAATCCTCGCAACCTATGCATTCATCGAATATCTAGTCAATAAATGGCATGGGGAAATTATCTTTTGGGTAGTCCTTGTTCAGATCACAGAAATCTGTACATACACGAATTGTACCATGTTTCTTATTAACTGGCACGGGATTTGACACCCATTAAGTCAATTGGATGGGGTAGATGAAACCAGCTTTAAGTAGTTTCTCTACTTCATCCTTGATAGTTGTTGCTTTCTTAGGATTGACCGGAAGAAGCTACTGCCAGACAGACTTGACATCAGGATAAGTCATGATTTCATGTTCGTCGATTCTTGTATCTATGCCTAGAATTTCCTCATAAGACTAGGCAAACACATTGCGAAATTCTTTAAATAAATCCATGTAGATTTGAATCTCCATGGGGGAGTAATCCGCTCCGACGAAGATATTCTCCATGACGCTAGGGGTTCTGGAGATGTCAATAGGTATCGTTTCAGCTATTGTTTTCATATTTCCTTCAGTGTAAACTGCATGCAATTCCAAAGGATTAATAGGACAATATTTATCTCCATTCATAGTCAGAGTGAATTCACCTACTTCAATTTGTCTTAACTCTGGGAGGGAGTAAGATCTATGATGAAGATCATCCCAGGGTCTGTTCGGACTAGTCATTGCCTCAATAATCACCTTGTCTAAGGGCAAGACTAAGTCTAAATAATATGTATCATCAAGGGAACCTTGAGCCCAAATAGGCTCGAGCACCAGATCTAACTCTTCTGTGGGAGTCAGATCGAGGTCGACAGAAGCTCGCTAAATTATCGAGTATGCAAATTTTGTTGTGGACAAAGGCATGGCCATGCCATGGTGCTCTATCCCTTCCATCTTAGTTGATGGGGAAGGAAGAGTCCATGGATCGTTAAAGTATGTCGTGTGAAATGACAAGATTTGAAATATTTCGGCCTGAGGCTGGTTGGAGTCAATTGACATGTAATGGACATTTCTGGTCGGAGGTGGGTAATCAAAAGTACCCATCAAATGTGGGCACAAACCAACCCCTATGTTGGCGATGTCGAGCTGAGGGTTATCAATCATTGGGACCATGGAGACTCTCGATGAAGGGTCAGGACAAGAGAAGGATAATTGATCAATGGTCGCGATCTGACCCTTGTGTGGAAACAACAAGACCTGGAAAACTGTCGTGACCACTGCTTGCATAGCATAGGTCCAAATCCTTCCTAATAGAATATTGTAGTCGAGAGACGCATCGACTACTTCAAATTCAATGCACACGATTTTTCCCCCTAACTACATGGGGAAAGAGGGAATGATCCCATGTGGTTGGAAAGAAAGACCGTCAAATGATGTAAGAAGAGTAGGTGACAGAGACAAAATGGGTTGCCTATGGCCTTCCAACACACCAAATACATCACACATGTTGAGGCACCCTCATCCATCACTGTATGGAAAATATTCCGGGTAAAAGTTTTCATGGCTTAGGCCATTACTATCTGAAAAGCTACATAGTAAGGAAGACGAGGTTTTAAGTCGGTCGTATCAAGCATGATCATTCCCTGATTACAAGTCTCAACAGATCCTAGGGTAGCTAATAGAGCCTTTTTCTAGGAAGGGAAACTCTAGAGGACTTCCAAAGAAGACATTGCACAAGGGGTTTGTGATAAATCCTCCACCACATAGTAGTTATGGGCGACCTGTGTGTTTGGATTGTGAGAAGATTTCTTGAACGCACCTTTTGGGATGCGTGTCATTGTTTCTCCCAATGTATTCTCAATCTAGAGAGGAAGAGGTGGGTTTTTCAGCTTCTTTACCCTTCTTAGAGGTTCTTGGCATTCTGTAATCATGTGCTCTAGTTGATATATAGGCATCACCTTTCATCATATACACATTTGCGGACGAAGTATTACTCAAAGATGGAGGCGGTCCTTGACTGCCCCCTTCCGTGCTTGAGGAGACTTGAGTTAGATTTTGCCCATGTGGAAACGGGTTCGTTAACACGACAGGTTGTTGCTGTGCCAATAACTTCTGGGCCTCCGCAAGCCGAGGGCACTGGTGGGTTGGGTGGTCTTCCTTGCAAATATTACAAGGATACTTCAACTTCTTCTTTACAGTTTCACCCACGCTAGCATTATCAGTAGGTTTCTTATCCCCCTTACCCTTCTTTCATTGTTTCTTCTTTCCGTTAGGCTGCTGGGTGGCCTTTGGGTTTGTCATTTGCACACTGTGTACATCCGACTTTTGGGTAGGGGGAGCAGCCGAACCGATGGTCTGGCTGGCCGCTGTTTGTTGTATCGACAATTGTTGCAATTGATTTGACAATGGATCAACGGACTTCATTTGTGATGAACCAATAATTCCATTGGCATGTGGTCCAGACCTTTGTCTGGTCTTGTCAAGTATTGACCTCGGTGCATCTAGAAAAATCTTGTAAAGTAAACCAGATTGAGAGTAAATCAGTTCTAGCTGTTGATCTCTCATTATCGCATCTTCCTCAGAAAACACCCCGGACGTTGCGATGCCTTTAGACAACTGGGGTACCAAAGACTTAAGGAACCACTCAAGAAAGAATGCTGGTGGGACTGGCACTTTAATCAAACTCTTCCGGCGTCTCCATTCTCAAATGTGATTTGAGATATAGTTCACTTTTGTCTACTCGAAGTTGGCCAACAATTCAATGTCGACATCATATCTCACAGGTAAATGGAAATGGTTTAAGAAAGCCATTGCCAATTCACCGAAGGAAGAGTATTGTGAGCGGTCGAGCTCGATGTACCATTTCGCAACACTCCCTATGAGAGTGCGTTGAAACAATCGCAAATGAACAGAGTCGTCTCTTAACGAGTTGGAAGAGCACCATAAGTGGAAGGTAGTCACATGATTGTTAGGATCTTCATTAGGCTTGGCCTCAAACTTTGGAATGTCTGAAGGCAACTTGGTCAGTATAGGAGGCTAACTCAGATCGTGATAGATGGGTTCATTTAAAAGCCTTGTCAAATCTAGCAAGTGCAAGGTTGCCAAAAACAATAGTTTAAGTTGTGGATTGTAGCCAGGGAAAAAGGAGCCTGGAGTTTGACTGGCACCAAGTTGCCAGGAAAAGTTACGTTGTTGGCCAGGGCTCTGGTAATAACCATGGTCGTGACCAGCATACAAATTCGATGCTTGTTGAGACATCATATACTAGTTCCCATAATAGGATGTAAAGGGATGAGCTTGCATCACATTCCAAGGATTTTGGGAGGGGTTGCCCCCTATCGATCCGACGGGCATAGGCATTGGTCCCTGCCTGGGGTTCCACTGGGTATGGAAGGGGTTGGTCCTGATCAACATCCCTAGCAAGGGGACTGGTCCTTGCCACGGATTCCAAGGTCCTTGTGAGGAAGGAATTCCTAAGTGTGCCCCTGTGCAAGGATAGTACCCTGTACAGGATGTGGTTGTCCATAACCGGGGTTTCCCTCGACCGAGATGGCAGTTGATGAGAAAATGTTGTTACCAAATGCATTGGACAAGGAGAAAGGTGTCGAACCAACCAACATGTTATAAGGAGGGAGTGTTTGACTAACTACTCCAAACAAGTTTACGTTAGGCCCGACGGAGTGTTGAGGAACATCGCCGAGCGAGGGGGACGAAGGGGGTATATGAGCCCCACTGTAAGGGAAAGCGGTAAAGGGAGCTGAAGTGCCCCCATAGATACTTAAAAAGGAGTGTTGGAACTCCCTGCCCCTAGACCTAAAGTCTGTAGAGTGGAGGAGTGTTGGCATAGGGGCAGACCCAGGGTTCAATGCTCAAGAGCTCACCACCAAAGCCCTAACTACCAACCCTTTCGGCAAAACCTGCGAAGCAGATGAAGTCTCATTCGAGGTAGAGGCAGGGGTAGTTGCAAGAATCAGGTGTCTACAACCTTATCTAGGACACAGATCTATGATTCTATCCTTATAGCGCACTTAGCATCGATTATTCATCTATATTCAACCCTTCTTATACTTCGCAGATAGCACAGAGCATCACAACATTCACTTATATCT
>JASDQU011444545.1:0-23165 GCA_032191745.1 Picea mariana
TTTATCCCTTCATTTTGCTGGATAATAATAAAGGAAGGACCTGGCAATTTCTCTGGTGGACGTAGCCCACACTGGGTGAACCACGTAAATCTGTGTCTCTCTTGTATTGTGTGTCTTCTGTGTTTTGTTTCTGCAGTTGTTTTATTTTATTGCTCCACGGTCCTGTTTTTCTAACATACATCACCCGACTCAACCAGAAGTTCCAAAATAATTTCTGCAAAGACCAGTGACTTTTTGGATTTCGCTGAAACGAAATCTAATTCAAACTCCTGGAGGACGACTATCCACCTACTGATCTTTCCACCTATTACCCGTCATGTCAACATGTACTGGAATGGATTCACAATAGCAATGACGGTGATCTTGTGAAACAGAACATCATGACGAAACAGTTAAATAGCATGGACTGTTGCCAACACAAGTTTTTTGATATGAGAATAATTAAGTTCCGGTCCTACGAGGCCTTGACTCAGGTAATAGATCACATATTCTAAGAACAATTCATCCTCCTAAACTAGGACCATGCCAATGGTTGACTTTGTTGCAGCCAGGTATAATAATAAATCTTTGTTATAATTAGGTGTCCAAAGCAAAGGAGCAGTTGTGAGGGCATGTTTCAACACTTCAAAAGAGCATTGAGCGACATCGTCCCAATAAAAAGGAATGTCTTTCTTCAGTAAGTGCATAAATCCCTTTGTGATCTCAACATAGTTGGCAATGAAACGTCTTAAACAATTCGCCTTTCCTTGTAGACTCTGAAGTTGAAGGATTGTGTGTGGGGGAGGCAACTGACTTATTGCCTCAACCTTGAGAGGATCGACCATGATCCCTATTGTTGATACTATGAAACCTAACAAACATATTGATGTTACTAAAAATTTGCACTTGTTTGGATTCAAGTGAATCCAGAAGTAGAGACAATGCTCAAAAATAAGTCAGAGGTGTGTGGGATGATTCGTTCTCTTGTTAGATCGAGATGATAAATCATCTAAATAGGCCTCAACTATATTCTTGAGGTCATGGAAAGAAAAAGACATGGCCTGCTGAAAGGTCGCTCCAACATTTTTGAGACCAAAGGGCATCTTACGATACGCGAATGTACCCCATGGACAAATGAATGTCGTTTTGTGCTAGTGTTTAGGTTTGATTTGTATTTGATGACATCCTGAAAAACCATCCATGAAGACAAGGCCTCGCAACCCGGACATTCATCAATTATCTGGTTGATGAATGGTGTGGAAAAATTATCTTTTGGACAGGCCTTGTTCAAATAATGGAAGTCTATACATACACGAATCATGCCTTGTTTTTTATTGACCGACATAAGATTGGACACCCATTGGATCAAATGGATAGAATAGATAAAAATGGCTTTTAGCAGTTTCTCAACATCAACCTTAATGGTTGCTTCTTTCTTGGGATTAACCAGACGAAGATTCTACCAAATAGGCTTGGCATATGGATAAGTTGTGATTTCATGTTCGACTATTTTTGGATCAATGCCTGGCATTTCCTCGTAAGACCAGGAAAAAACGTCATAGAATTATTTAAATAGATCTGTGTAGATTTGAATCTCTCCAGGGGAGTAGTCAGCTCTGACAAAAACATTCTCCATGACACCAGGGGTTCTGGAGATATTGATCGGTAGGGTTTTGGCGATGGTTTCCATATTACCCTCAGCATAGACCTCATCTGTAGCTAAGGGATTAATAGGACAAGACCTATGTCCAGTCATAGTCAAGGTGAATTCTTCGGCTTCGATTCTGCTTAACTCTGGGAGGAAGTATGATCTGTGATTAAGATCATCCTAGGGTTTGTCCGGACTAGTCATTGCTTCAATTACTGCTTCGTCAGAGGGCAATAATAAGTCTAACGAATCTGTGTCAATGAGAGAACCTTGAGCCCAAATAGGCTCTAGAGGTGGATCTAACTCTTGTGCAGGAGTTGGATCTGTATTGGCTGAATCTTGCTAGAATAAAGAGTACGCTACTTCAGCTGCGGACAAGGGCATGGACATGCCCGGGTGCCCTATCCCATCCATTGTGGATGATGGGGATGGAAGTATCCATGGATCATTGAAGTAAGTCATGCGAAACAACGAAACTTGGAAAATTTCAACCTTATGGTGATCGGATATGAGCTTGACATCACCTTGAGGGTGCGAGTAATCGAAGGTACCCATCAAAGATTGGCACAAACCAACCCCTACATTGACTATGATTGGTTGAGTATTATCAATCATCGGGACTGCGGAGAGCCCCAATGAAGGGTCAAGTCTAGAGAAAGACAATTGATCAATGGTCACAATCCAGTCCTCATGTGGAAACAACAAGACCCAGAAACTGTAGCAACCACTGCTTGCATGGCATAAGTCCAACTCCTTCCTAACAAGAGATTGAAGTCGAGGGACACATCGACTACTTCTACCTCAACGCACATGGTCTTCTCTCCTAACTGCACAGGGAAAGACGGAATGATACCATGTGGTCAAAACGAATGACCATCAAAAGCAGTGAGAAGAGTAGGCAACGAAGAAAAAATGGGCTAGCCAATGGCCTTCCAACATGCCAATGACATAACGCATGTCGAGGCACCCTCATCAACCACCATGCAGAAAATATTTCGAGTAAAAATTTTTGTGGGGTGAGCCACTACTATCTGAAATGCTATGTGGTAAGGCAGTCAAGGTTTTAAGTCAGTTGTATCTATCATGATGGTACCTGGATGACAAGTCTCAGTAGATCCTAAAGCGGTTAACAAAGATTTCCTTTGGGAAGGGAAGCTTTGGAGGACCTCCAAAGCGGACATCGCACGAGGGGTTTGAGACAAATCCTCCACCACAGAATAGTTCTGGGTGGTCCTTGCATTTGGGTTGTGAGAATATTTTTGGAATGTTCCTTTTGGGATGCATGTCATTGTTTCACCCAAAGTCTTCTCAATCTGTAGAGGAAGAGATGGGAGTTCAACTTATTTTCCCTTCTCAAAAGTGCTTGGTTTATTGTAGTCATGCGCTCTAGTCGATATAAAAGAATTAACCTTCATCATATACACATTCTCATATGTAGGATTGTTTGAAGATGAAGAGGGTCCTTGACTACCCCCTTCCATTCTTGTAGAGACTTGGGTTAGGTTTTGCCCATGCTGAAATGGATTGGTTAACACAACAGGCTGTTGCTGTGTCACAAACTTTTGGGCCTTTGCAAGCTGTGGAAATCGATGGGTCAGGTGGCCTTTTGTGCACAGGTTGCATGAATACCTTACCTTCCATTTCTCAGTGTTGCCCCTGCCAGCATTATTAGTGGGTTTCTTGTCCCCCTTACCCTTCTTTCATTGTTTTTTCTTTCCTTCAGGCTGTTGGGTGGCCTTTGGATTTGTTGATTTCACTGTGTATACATCCGACATTTTAGTATTTGTGATGAACCAAAAATACCATCAACATGTTGTCCATCTCTCTGTCTAGTTTTATCAAGTATTGAGCGTGGCGCATCTAGCAAGATCTCGTATAATAAACCAGACTGAGAATAAATTAGCTCAAGCTGTTGAGCTCTCATGATGGCATCTTCTTAGGAAAATACTCCCGACGTCGTGATGTCTTTGGATAACTGTGGGAACAAAGACTTAAGGAAACACTCGAGAAGGAATGTTGGTGGGACTGGAAAGTTAATTAAAATCTTCTGACATCTCCATTCTCGGATGTGATCAGAGATATGGTCTGCTTTTGTTTGTGCGAAATTGGCCAGCAATTCTTTGCTAGCATCGTATCTCACAGGTAATTGGAAATGGTTTAGGAAAGCCATTGCCAATTCACCAAAGGAAGAGTATCTTGAGCGATCGAGCTCAATGTACCATTTTGTGGCACTCCCAATGAGAGTACATTGGAACAATCGCAACTGTACGGAGTCATCTTTCAACAAGTTAGATGAGCACCAAAGATGGAAGGTAGTCACATGATCTCTTGGATCTTCCTTAGGATTGGCTTCGAACTTTGGTATGTCCGAAGGTAACTGCGTCGGCATAGGGGGCCAACACATATTGTGATAGATAGGGTCATTCAACAACCTTGTCAAGTCTGGAAAATGCAAGGTTTTCAGGAAAGGTAGTTTGGGTTGTTGGTGATAACCTGGGAAAAAGGGACCTGGAATTTGACCGGCACCAGGTTGCCAAGAAATGTTCAGCTACTAGCCTAGGTTATGGTAAAAAACATGGCCATGAACAACATATGGGTTCTTCATGTGAGGAGACATCATCGGCTAATTCCAAAAATAGGATGTAGATGGTTGGGTGTGCATTACATTCAGAGGGCTTTGGGAAGGGTTTCCCCATGCTGATCTCATGGCGATAGGCATAGTACCTTGTTTGAGGTTCCATTGATTGTAAAAATAATTTTCCCAGATCGACATTCTTGATGAGGAAATGGATCCCTGCCAAAAAGTCCAAGGCCCTGATGCAGAAGAAGTTCTTGGGTTTGCCCCCTATGCAGGAATAGTACCCTGCATAGGAATAGGTGTCTGAAACCAGTATCGCCCCCAGTCGGGAAAGAAGATGATGAGAAGGAGTTTTTACCAAATGCATCGAACAAATAAAATGATGTCAAACCTATTGGAATATGATGAGAAGGTGGTCCTTGACTCCCTACTCCAAATAAACTATGGTGTGTAGGTGGCCCGGTGGATTGTTGATGCGTGCCACCAAGCGAAGGGGACAAAGAAGGTATATGACCTCCCCTGTAAGGGAAAGTGTTAAAAGGATATGAAGTGCCCCCCATGTGGCCTTGCAAAGGAGCGTTAGAGCTCCCTGCCCCTAGACCTAAAGTCTGTGAAGTGGAGTAGGAAAGTATAGGACTTGTACCTGAGCTAGGCATATCGTATGAGAATGGAGGGCCTATCGCACTTCGTATGAAAGGGGTTTTGGCCACCACCATAGAAGGGATCAGACCACTATGCGAGGTAGAAGTGGTTGATACCATGGTGGCTCAGACTAGTGACAGTGGGTTAGGAGGTGGAAACTCTCTTGTGGTGATAACCGTAGTGGGAATTGAAGAATTCCCAGAAGGAGTGACAACATTTGTTTCCATTGCTATGTGCGACACTGTCTGGCACTCGTAAGAGTGAATTGGTATGATGATGTGTGTCAAAGGATCAATGGTTGGAGTTTCAGGTGGAGCAAGAGCTTTCTCTCCAAGGTCTAAAATGGTCGTTTCCTCCAGATGTTGGTCGGGCACAATTTCTTGCGACCCGGTCGCTTCAAAAGACCCTTGTTGGTCTAGCTTTTGCCTTAGCGGTGGCAGGGGTGGATCCAGTGTAACTGGTGATAAGATTAGAATCCTTCATGACCAACAGAGCTCATGATCCTCTAGTGTGTGAGAATATCAAAGACACTCTAGGGATTTCTATTCGTTCAAAAAACAACACACACTAAAAAATTCCCTACAAGATAAAACAAGCAAACACTAAACTAATTGGAAGAACAATTACAACAACCAACACTAGAGAAACTTACCAGTGCAAGTGAAACTTGAACACAGAAGCACCCTCTGGGTATACTCTGCAAAGCATGGCTTGATGTCTTTCTTAGGTACCACGGAATACCCCTGCAGTCACCTGTGTATGTACTTAAAAATATAGGCAACTAGGTTGCCAACGCATGAACAATCACCAGGTGGGTACAGTTGAAATTTGGGTAGACCACAATGAGAAGGGTATCGAGATAAAGTCAGTCGGAAGAAAATTGAGGACCTCGAACGGATTCGAGACCCATGAAGCTCCGTGGCAAATGAAATCGATGGAATCCCAAGACAAGCCCTCTATATGTGTTCTCCACTACGATTGGTCCATCTTTGGAAGGGTTATCTCCGCTACCTTTCCACACGCAACCTCGTGTTTATCCCCTATATTAGAGGGGGGTCCCAAATAAATTTCACGATACAGGACTTTGACACTCCCTAACTATGACTCCAATGTTTGTTTTTAATGGCCTTGAAGAGTTTCCTCTCCAACCTAATTCAAGGCCCTAACCTAAACTAGTTGGTTGACCCTACAAACATAAAAAGTCTAATGAATTTTAGATTTAGTGTTAATTTTTATGGATTGTCTTAAGTCAAATGTTATGAAAGTGAAACTAGTGATGTTTGAGAGATGAAAGAAAAATAAACAAAAAGATGGAAACAAAAACCTTTACTTAACTCAACTCTTAAACAACTTAAAAACTTAAAAAAATTTCTAAGATATTTGAAAAACAAACTCAAAGAAGGATTTCACTCAACTACGAGCTACTTATGATCTAAGTAAACCATCAAGAACTTATGAAAACAAAGACTTTTCCCTGGTTACTAATGCAAAACAACACTTTTTAACCAAACAAAGAAATACAATATATATTTTTTATTTGAATGCTCACAAAGAAAAAAGAAAAAATATCAACAAATCAAAACCATGAAAACCTTCTGGCCTAAGTGCAGATCACAAAGATTCACTTTAAAAATAACACACAAGCAAATTAAAATTGGACTCTCACACTTGTCTAAAAACCCTATAAAAGAAAATTTTGAGGAAAACTTCTAAATGAAAAAGAAAGCTATTGTTGTGATCAAACCTAAGTTACTGACTGCTATGACAGAGACCCAAAATCCTGAGAGGTATAACTCTTGTCAAAGGAAAGGATGACTACCTCACCTCCAACAAAAATTTCCTCCATAAGCACATTGCTGACAGTTCAACGACAAGTGTGTGCATGCAAGATGTGTAAAGTCAGAGCGTGTGTACATGTGTGCTGGACTTATACAGGTCGCATGTATATTTGAAACTATGAGGCAAATGAAAAGATAAGAAATCCAACCTAGGAAGAGACCACTGATAGTGAGAACCAGGATCTCTTGAAGACTCAGAAACTTACTTTAACAGAAAAAAGAAAACAATTCAAGGATAACTTCATAGAAAAAACCAATCCGAGGTGAAACCTAAGCTATAGAATACAAACAACAAATACTAGAAAGAGTTCCAGAAAACCCCTGAGAAGGACTAATTCTAACAGGGAGGAGGGTGACTGTCTCTTTTAAAAAAAAAAAATCTGGAATCATACACGCTATTGACACTTCCTCAGATAGCGTGTACACGCAGGCTGTGAGAATGTATGGCATGGGTACACACATGTAGACCTTATACAGGCCAGGTGTACCTCTGTGGGTCTCAGAAAAAAAAAAAAAAATACAGTCAAGAAAAGAAATAGAGATAATTGGCATGGAATACCAGAATCTCTCTGTTAGCTCAGACTTTTGTAGAAACTTTAAAAACAAGAAATGAAGCCAGTTCTTAAAAATACCCCAAAAATATTCCCAGAAACCCTAGAGATATCCCCAGTATGTTTTCCAATTCTATTGTGAGTGGGAAATCCCTATACGAACTAGCACTTAAGGTTTATTATGCAAGCAGAAAAGACCTAAAGAATCCTACTTTCTACCATCATCCCGGACCTAATCCCGATTATTCTTAAGCAAATACATAGTTAAGAAGATCAAGTGAGCATACCTTATTTTAGGCGTTTGATATCGATCCTTATTCACACTTGATCACTCTTTGACTACAGATCTCCTCCCAAGGCTGACCTGCATTCACACAAGACAAACAAAAAACGATGCATGCATTTGATCTACAGATTAATGGGTTAGAGATTCAATCAATATGTATACAATAAACTATGAAAACCTCATATGGTGGGATGGGAAAAGTATTTCTTTATTATTAACTTCAACAAATCAACTTACAATGATGAAGTCGGCCACTGCTCCATGAAATTGGTCCTAGGTTCCTCCTCAAATGTCCTCCAACTTATTTTCTCTCTCTTTCTCTTTGTACAAGGATGGCTAAAGGGTTGGGACAAAGGGAATGCGCAATCGGGTATAGTTTCTTTACTATGATTCTCCTCTTCCAAATGGAACCCCTAACCCTTCTTTTATAGGCTAGAAGAAGCTAGGTATTTGGTCGAACCCTTGGCCATGCATGGCTGGAAGGTTTAGTTAACTCACCCAAAGTTGTGTGTTCTGTCAACAAATTTCCTTTTTTCGTGCTTTTGTAGGTACACGCAGGCTATTTTAGGTCAGCTAGCGTGTACACATGTGCAGTAATGGAGCAGGGTGCGTGGGCCTTTATAAAAGAGGTTTTTAAGAAGAGTTATTCAGCAGTTTTTTGGCAAAGAAGGAATCTGAGATGGCATGATGCCAGGTAAGCATGTCTGGTGCAAATTAGGGATACAACAAATATCGATGAAAATCCCACCCTATTAAGAAAAAACATGAAAATAATGGAAATGTGGAAATATTTCATGGAATAATCTGCCCATATGTAGTAGTGTAGAAAATGAGGAGATCAGGAGGTAGATCCAAGAAATTCTACACATGGGGCACATACATCCCAACTCATTGCCTTGTGGGAGCCCAATCATGCTGGTGCAGAAGAAAGACGGGACTTGAAGACTCTGCATTGATTGCCAGGCACTGAATAAAATCACAGTTTGAAATCGGTACTCGATTCCCTGAATCGATGACCTCCTTGATTAGCTCATGGGGGGCAAATACTTCAGTAAGATTGATTTGAAGTTTGGCTACCACCAGGTCCCAATAGAATAGATAGATGTATGGAAGACCGCCTTCAAGTCAAAAGAAGGTCTTTTTGAATGACTAGTCCTGCCCTTTGGTTTGACAAATTCTCCAACAACATTTATGAGGATGACAGACGATATCCTATGATATTTCACCAATAATTTTGTAGTGGTGTATCTAGATGACATCCTCATATAAAACAAGACTTGGGTGGAACACTTGCAGCATATTCAGCAGGTTCTGCACACCCTACAACAACACAAACTATATACAAACTTGGAAAAATGCTCCTTCGGCATGGACGGGGTCCATTACTTAGGCTACATCATTGATTGGCATGGTATGCATGTGGATCCAACCAAGATCTAGGTCATCCATGACTGGATAGCCCCAACCATACTCATTGAAATTTGGAGCTTCTTGGGCCTTTCCAATTTCTATCGCAGGTTCGTGCTAGGATTCTCTCATATCACATGGGCCCTCATCCAAGTAACTAGGGGTGGCAGTAAGGAAACATTTGTGTGGGGCCTATCCCAACAACAATCCTTTTATGACTTGAAGAATATTTTGTGCTCATCCCCAGTACTTTCATTACCGGACCTGGAACATCTCTTTGAGATTGAGATAGATACTTTAGACTATGTTGTGGGCGTTGTTCTCACTCAACATGGCCACCCCGTGGCATATCATAGTGAGACACTGTTCGATCTTTTCTGTAAGTACCCTAATTATGACAAAGAAATGTAATCCATTGTGAAAGCCTGCCACGAGTGGAGACATTACGTTCTTGGGAAGGAGACAATCATCCACACTAATCACAAGCCACTACAGTTCATGTAGACCCAAGGAAAATTGCAGAATGACCACCATCAGAAGTGGTCCACATACTTACAGCAGTTCCACATCAACATCAAGTATAAAAGAGGAAGTACCAACCAAGTTCTTGATTGCCTCAGCTGACCTCTAGTAATGGAACTCACCATAGTGCCAGACTCTTGCAGCCATGATACCTCTAGATGGTCCCACCTCTACGAGACATACCCTGACTTCTCCACCACCTACCAAATGTTGGGCGCCAACTCAGTGGTTGCTAATTTCCATCTTCAATATGGGTTGTTTTTTCATCTAGGCCATCTCTGTGTTCCATAAAGAAAGCATGCAAATCTAATTTGGGAAGCTCACTACATTCAGGTGGAAGGACACTTTGGCGTCGAAAAGATAGTGGTAGTGCTGCAAAAACATTTCTACTGGCCGAAACTTTGACAAAATGTTGACAAGTATATCAGGTCCTACACCGCCTATGCTATTGCCAAACTGAACACTAAGAAATAGGGCCTGTACACCCCTCTTCCTACTCTTGAAAGGTTGTGGTAATTCATATCAATGGACTACATGTTGGGCCTCCCATCCACCATGAGGGGAAATGATTGTTTTTTTGTGGTTGTTGGTCTCTTTTCCAAGATGGCGATTCTAGCTGCCTGCAAGAAGAAAATCACACCAGAAGCCACTTCCAAGCTCTTATTTGAAAGAGTATGGGTACATTTTTGGATCCCACAAACCATTATATCAAACCATGACAGTTAGTTCCTCAACACATTCTGGTCGAGCCTCTAGTCATTGTTGGATACCAAGCTTACCAAATCCACTGCCTTCCACCCCCAGACAGATGGCCAAACTGAGGTTGTCAATCGGATGATCGTACATATCCTAAGCATGTATAATTCAAAACAGCCTTGCACATGGCATGAGAGTCTTCCCTATGTCCAGCATAGCTACAATCGAGCCCTGCATAGATCAACTGGCCACAACCCCTTTCAGATGGGGTTGGGATTCCAACCATTTGGCCCCATGGATGTTCCACTACCCCTGGTGACCACCTCAATCGACTCGTCCCCTACTCCACCAGAAGTTGGAAAATCCACATGGTTCAATGAGCGGATCCAACACATCCACCAACAGGTTTAGGATTTTTTACATAATTCTAATGCCAAGTACAAGTAGTTTCATGATCAACATCGGATGCCACATAAGTTTTAGGTGGGAGACAAAGTTTGGTTGCACTTATAGAAAGAACGCCTTACAGGGCCCTATTGGAATCTTCTCCCACTCTGTTATGGGTCATACAACATCACCAAGGTTGTGGGTGACAATTCTTTTGAGTTCAACATTCCTCCTTTTCTTGGTCTGCACCCAGTCTTCAACATGGCTTTCCTTTGGCCATATTTCCCACCATTATTGGACACCTCAGAGATAACAAAGAAGTTGGCACCAATAGAGATAAACCCTGATTGCATACATGATGCATCCAATGATCATATTGTGGACACACATATCAAGGGCACATGACAACAAAGGATCCATCTTCATCGAGTCATCAAAGCAGGGCAGCTCCTACACCAAGGCAAGTGGCTTGCCCAGGGCCAAATTTAGCAGAAATTTGCTATCTGATGGAGGAACTCAATGTAATGGATACCATTTCTTTATAAGGAGGGAGGATTGATCCAGGTGGATATTAGTGGCCACCCACTTTTTCCAACTCGCTCAAAACAATTTTCTGTCAATTTTGGCAATTTACTATTTTTAGTAGTTTTTAACTTCTGGGGCCATTTTGAGGGCCTAAATGAAGGTTTTTCAGGATCTAGATTTTCAATGATAGACAAAGGCTTTGATTGATCCCCCAAAATGAATCTCCTTGATGATACCTTTCCAACCGGCTATCGTGCACCTAAAACAAAGATCATATGCAAATGTTATGACCCCAGGAAGTTGATGTACTAACTTACCCAATCGAGGCCCACATGAATTTTGGCGCTTCATCTCCTAGGGTTAGGTTTTTGGATGTATAGGGTTTTTGAAATTCTCGTTTATTGTAAAAAGGCCTTCATAGCCTCATTGTAATCATATTCTTGCGAATGAGTGCAGCCGTCACATCTCTTCTCAGAGATAGTCCGCCACCATTCCAACAAGCTTGTTTTCCACTGCATTTTACAGTTTTATTTTGTTTCGTTATTGAATAGAAAACCAATTTTACTCTATCTATGTTATTCCATGTTAATCATATTTTAATAATTTTTAATCATTTCGTTCTACTCATAAAATCTGGATCATGATGCTCAAAAGGCCATATCTTGAGACCCAGGAGTTGGATTTGGGAAAAGCATACCTCGTTGGAAAGGTAATTTTATTAGGAATATGATGGAATAGGTTTCAAGAGCTCACATTGGCCATATTTGTTTCATAAATTGAAATAAAAATCAGAAATATGTTTATGGTGTGTTGATAAATCTACTTGGTACCTCGACTTCATGAGCTCATATCTTGAGATCCAAAAATGGAAATATCACCTAGGATGACTCATAAGAAAGATGAAATGATGAATATTACACTTAAATTAGTTTACATGGCTGATAAATTGAATATCATGCCCAGTATTAGTGTGTATAAATGTACAAATGTCAAGACATCTTGTTTGGTTTATTTTAGATTCTCGAGGGTAGTCATGACATCTGAGAAGAAACAACTGATTGATTCAGAAATGGCCAAATAAGGATTTATTTTTGTCTTCAAGGTTTGTTCAAGTTTTGAGAATGATAAATGAGTGTGAAACCATAAAAATTCATTTTTTCCAATCTTGATTGCAGACATGCATCAATGATTACCACTAAGTTTTGAATTAGTTATAAGTCCAAAAGATACAGAGGAATTCATAGATGTAATGGATGAGTAGACCAGTTACAGGCTTGTAAGAAAACCTAACAAATAAATATGCTTGAAATCCAAAGTTTGATGTATAGTGTGGTTAGGATAGTGTGCCTATATTAAGCCAAAGTTTGATGTATAAGTATGTAACATTATTTGGTGTTAATGGATCACTCAATATATTTTTTGGTGTGCATAGAAACAATGTCTACTCTCCCATTTTTCTACATGGTATTAGAGTTGTATTCGGCTTCACTCCCTCATGGGAGGGCCCAAGAACATGAGAGATATTTAAGTGTTAATCCTTTTAACATATAGGATTAGTGCATTGAGAGTGGTTTGTTTACATGAGTAATTGTTGTTGTGTGTTTGTAGTAGTGTGATAAGCCTTTGTTTTTCCATTCATTTGTTCTATTGCTAGTGTGATGCATATGTGAATCTACATACAAATTGTAGTGGCCTAATGATTGATAGTTCCAATGGAAAGTTCAGAGATTGAATTTGAGTAGCCAGTGAGAACCGACCAGAGTGAGGTTGACAGAGGGAATCCTTGAATGGTAATGATCCAGGTGGATATCGGTGGCCACCCACCTATTCCAACTAGCTCACAGACAACTTTCATTTTGGTAGTTACATTTTTCATCTTGGCAGTTGTTTTCTAGCTCTTCCAGTCCTAAACTTTCGAGGCCATTTTGAGGCCCTAAACATTATGTTTTGGGCCTGCCACAGTCACATTGTAGGGTTTATCCAAGTGTGATAGAATAATGTGTATTCCTTGGATAGACCTTTTCAATGGGCTATCATGCGCCTAAAATGGAGATCATATGCAAAAGTTACAACCCCAGGAAGTTGATGTACCAACTTACCCAAACGAGGCCCACATGACTTTTGGTGCTTCATCTCCTAGGGTTAGGTTTTTGGATGTATGGGGTTTTGGCATTCATGTTTGATGTAAAAAGGGCTTTGGAGCCTCATTTTACTCATCTTCTTGTGAATGAGCATAGTCATCACATATTTTCTTATAGATAAGCTGCCATCATTCTAGCAAGCTTGTTTCAGTCTGCATTTTCTAGTTTCAACATATTTCTTATTTAATAGAAGTCAAGTTTTATTGTATCTATGTTATCATTCACTATATCTCTATGTTAATATTATAGATCTGTGTTTTCATTTTGTTCCTCTCATAAATTCATATTAGTGGTATCAGAGTGTTCTGCTCCTTGTTGTTTTTAGTGTCTGTCCCCAACAAGGTCATGGTATAGAGAGTTGGGTCTTGAGCTTGTTTCTCTTGAGGACAAATTTTCTCACACACCCAAGTAAACTTCCATGGTGGGAGAAACAAAAGATGACGAGACAAGAGATCCTTTCAAAATGTTGCTTGAGGAAGCCCTCGAGTGAAAGAGGAATGAGATGATGGATAGATTTGCACAAATCCTTCTACGGTTGTCAATAAGTGATGCATCTTCCTCAAGTGACAACATCGTCCCCTTCAAAGTACAAATTAACTTTTATATTCATATATTTGAAGGTCATATAGATGTATATTTTGTAAATATATGGTTAAATATTCTAGAAGGGTATTTTTATATCCACAACTTTTCGAATAGAGAAAAGATTACATTTTCACTCCTTAAGGTCGTCCCCCATGTCAAAGATTGGTGGGAGAATTTCTATGAGAAAAAGGAAAAAGATGAATCTTCGTTGTTTGCAGTCACACCCACTTGGGATTTTATCATGGATTCTATTAATGAACAATACTACTATGTTGGAAGTTATGATGACTTATATAGAAAATGGACCACACTATGGCAAGAAAGGGACCAAATGTACCAGAGTTCACAAATGCCTTTCATACCTTGCACACCAAGTTGGGTATCAAAGACTCTGAGCAACATTTGGTTCTCAAGTACCATGGGGGTATGCATAGATACATCCATAAAGAAATGGAGTTTCTAGATATCTATTCCTTGGTCGTGGCCTATCGATATGCTGTCAAAAAATGAGCAGAAGCTCATACAAAAGATATGGCAGTTTGGGTCTGGGAACCCCTCACAGCAAAAGAAGGGAAAGGACAGCTCCAACCCACAAAATGAAGGGTAGATAAAGGATGGAAAGTCTCTCAAAAACCAATCTAAGCTGCAAACAAATAAGAACAACAGTAAGACGAAGAAAGACATGAGGAAGTGGTGTGAGTTTCATAAGAGTCCCTGGCATAACATCGTTGAATGTCACTCAAAGAAGTCATTGGTGGCTAAGGTGAAATCCTTTGAATCAGATGTGGGTTCTGACTTTGATTCAAAACAATAAAAAGGGCGATGGTTCATTGACACAATACCCAATGCCACCGTCGCTACCACCAAGATCCATCATGCTGAACCTGAGGAACCTTAGGAAGGTGAGCGCCTCTTTCATTCAAAGATGTGGGTAAAGGGTACTCTGCTGCACTTCATCATTGATAGTGGTAGACAAAATAACCTCATCTCAGTAGAGGTCGTTAAGCGGTTGGCCCTGCCAACAACACCACACCCACAACCCAGATTTCTGAGTTAACGCTTGTCCTCAACCCTGATGCTCTCATTAGCCAACCTACACTAGCCTTTTGAGATCAACACCTATGCTTCAAACTATGTTGTGGGTACAGTTCTCACTCAACATGGACATCCCATGGCCTATAATAGTGAGACACTATCAGAAGTCATTCGCAAGTACCCTACTTACGAGAAAGAAATGTAATCCATTGTGAAAGCCTACATCTAGTTGAGGCACTACATTCTCAGGAAGGAGACCGTCATCCAAACTGATCATAAGCCTCTATAGTTCATGTAAAGATAAGGAAAATTGAAAAATGACCAACATCAGAAGTGGTCTACATACTTGTAGTAGTTCCATCTCAACTTCAAGTATAAGACTTGAAGAACCAACCACGTAGCTAATTTCCTCAGTCGACCTTCAATGGAAGCACTCACTATTATCACATAAACTTTTCAGAGTCTTGTGAATCTGGGGTTTTTGCCTAAGTCTATAATTTTGCCTATCTCTCCTCCTTTTGAAGACCCAATCGTAAGGTTTTTACTTTCGGATTATGGTTTTCTTCTTTTGCCTGCCTAAGAGGTGTCATCCCTAAGCCTTTATGTTTTCTCTGAGGTCGATCAATTCTCTCTCCATGTCTCTATCATTGATCCTTTTTCCTTCTTGAACCCTTAGTCAGTCATCCAAGTATGTTTTTATAGAGGTTGCAGCCATAAGCACAAGTGCATCACTTAGAGCAGTCTAATGTGGACTTGAATCAAGGGAGTGAGCAGGTTCAGTTTGGTGGAGGATATTTCATTTCGAAGTTCAGAGTTCAACATCAAATTATAAGCATGAGAATCGGGAGATAGGAACGTTGTTGAAGTTGTTTGTAAAATATCTTAATGCCCGAAACCCAAAATCAACAAGAGCCATCCAATCCAGCAGGATGCGTGGTGTTAGATCTGAACCCCAGACAAGGTCATTTCAGGAAAACCGAAGTAAGGAGCATGAAGATTTCCTGAGTCCCAAAACGTGGAGGTCCCAAAATGTTGATATTCATCTAGGTCATCCGATCTAGTGGGGAAGCGTGGCCTCTGATCCAAGAAATCATGACTTCACGACTCAGAGGTTTGAGCATGGAGCACGACTTGAAGTCATGAAACATGAAGTTGAAAAATGTGANACTAGGTCATCCGATCTAGTGGGGAAGCGTGGCCTCTGATCCAAGAAATCATGACTTCACGACTCAGAGGTTTGAGCATGGAGCACGACTTGAAGTCATGAAACATGAAGTTGAAAAATGTGAAATCACGAAGCACCTGGGAATTGGGCCCATGATCATGGCCCGCGGTCATATGGAAGAAGGGACATGAAGAAAGGGAAAACAACTCTCAAGCAATGGGCGGCTGAGATTGTTCAAGGAAATGATTGTGGCTGTCAAATTCAAAGTAGGCTCGATTGTTGATTTGGATGGGCCATTTTGCAAGTTCAAGTATCAGGATGTTTGGAATTGAGTGGAGTAAATATTCCCGAAATGCGAAGTCCCTAAATTTCACTAAAGAATCCCCACGTCATTAACCGAGGTTACATGAAGCGATGTTGAGGAGCCACTCCAAAAGACGAGGGCACCCATATTTTCATAGGGGAAGATCTATGTGGTCTCAAGGTGTCGGGATTGACTTGAAGGAGTTGTGAACATCTTCTGGAGCATTCATGGGTGTCAGGCTCAATCCCGATACCAATGAAAGTAGTTAATGAAAATGGGGGAGGTTGTTGAAACCTCGTCTCACCCCATAAATGGAAAGCATGGAAGAAATAGCTGTCGAGGTAGACTGTCAACTGAAATTTCCCCTGTCAATTGATTCTCCTACAAAGCCCATACTGATCTGAGATTGCATCTGACAAAAGAATGCAAGTGCAGACTAATAGAAGAAGATGCAGACAAAAAGTTTTGAATGTAATAACCAGGTCACATCTCTCATGGTGGCAACTATTCTGAGTATAAATACTCATTTTTGATATTTTTTTATGGTCGATGGTTGAGCTAGGCTCCCGCATTGTAAAGTTTTTATGAAGCCTCAGGTTCTCTAGTGATGTGTTTCCATTTGTGACTTCTTGTTTAATGATAGTCATCTTTCTTATCATCTCTTTTGCTTTTGATATTGAAGACTCGAGCATGGGTGATATAATCGAGCTATTGTGACTGTGTTGTAATGTATGTTTGATTGCAATATTGTTATGATGTTTTAAGTTTCCTGAAGTTTTGGGTTCAAGAGGATCTTGTATTTGAATATTTTCCTCCTTAGGCTTCTAGAAGACTCGATATCCATAGAAAACCTCTACATTTCCTCACCATTTCTCCCCCCTACTCACTCTTTACTACAACTTATTGACTAAAGTTAAATCAATACCTAACTTTCTCATGCATTGCATGCTCCATATTTATGAGTTAAAGTGATATTTTCTTGAGTCTGTGCCCATTTGACCTCCTTTAATTTATTCAATATGACATACAAACTGATGGGTACTAGGCTTTACTCTGATGCAATCCAGAGATGACTTCTAGTGATAAAAATTTTGGCGTTGTTGGAGCCACCTTTGTTTTTCTATCCCATCACAAATTTCATTCTTAATGCTCGAAATCGAAAGTTGGTTTTCGTTTTTTCCCTCTGTGGTTTCAAAATCTCTGAAGCTTTATCACGCGAGTAGCGATGATTATTGTACTCTAGAGACGAGTCCTACCTTTAGTAAAAATGTTTCCTCTTTCATTCTACCTCGCGATCTCGTAGGTCGTATGCTCTAAATCATGTAGTTCACATGTCCCGAGCAATGAAACGGTGAAATCGTTTTAATTTTTCACCCAGGGCAGTAACGGGAGTAAAGTTTTCCTAAACCATGATTTAACGTCATCGGGTTTTCGCACCTCGATGTTCACCAAAACCAAAAGTTTATTGTTGTAGCCCTGATAGCCGAGAACACAAGGTCCTTATTTTAGTAACCCATGTCATGGTTAAAATTAAAGCTAAACCATGGTAAAATTTCTGTCGACAATTCGCCACTCATCAAAATCGATCATCACGGTCTCAAGTGTTAGAGGTTCAAAGTGTTAAAGTAAAATCCTTGATATAACGAGTACCGAAATATTGATTAACGTTGGTAAAACCGGATTAATTAAGCTAAAGTAATACATATCCCGTGTTTCGATGCTTGCATGATTTATGAGGTAGCCTTATTCTTTCCATACACCAACTGAATTTTTAAACCGCCAAAATTTATGACATTAATGAGGAAATAGGGAAAATTGTCGAATAAAGATCGAATTTTTATGGATAAATTTGTTTCTAAATATGATTTGACGGACTTGTTCTGAAAGGTACCGAGTTTTCAAATATATATAAGCGCTGTTATGAATTTTTACAAATTCATTTCTACAGTACACATAGCACATTATCTCTGAGCAAGTTGACTTATGTATGTATACGTATTTCTATCATAGAAGAGATAAAACACAATCTCCAGCCATGGCTCCATGAAAAGCATCCAAAGCCAGTGTTGAGGTTTTGGGACAAGGCTCAGACAATGTCGCTGATACTTCACCTCAAAGTATCGACTCAGTCCTGAATTGGTCATTTGTTTCAGAGGTTCTGCAGGCCGAATTGGTGGATTATTCCAATGACTCCAGTGACAACGAAAAAGATGATATAACCACCAAGTACAAGATAGTCATCCAATCCGAAATGCACAAAGTAGCAGCCAGGCCATGATTGATTCCATATTATGACATGGTCCAATGGGCATTGGACCATGTGGACATACTGACCAGAACCATCGTGAATGAGAAGAAAGTCACCATCGGGACTTTCAGGCCGGAACATCTGCAAGCCATGTATAAGTTTTCCACAACATCTGACTACACATATAGCACCAAATTCTTGGATGAGTTCAAGCAGAAGGAATGCGTACAGTATGATAAAACCATGTCCAGTTTAATAAAAGATTGGGTTTTGAATGCTGCGAAGTTTAGGGCTGATAGCCATAGCATATATTCAATAGCTTCCTTAGAGCCACAGTACAAATATGTAGCCATGATGGCATGTAGGTTATACGGGAGAGAGGACACCTCACATTTTTTCTCCCATGGGTGCCTCTAATGTTTCAGGTCGACAAAGGTATTTCTTTCGACCTGGAGAAAATGTTGTCCGATAGCTTGACCAGTCGGGTCACGGAGTATCAAGCGTAGAAAGAGAGCAGAAAGGCATCTTCATTTTTCATGTCGGCATATATTATGGATGCAGTGTGTTTTTTAACACCATTTCCCTTGATGAGATGGAGTTGGACCCCAGCAGAAGACGAACCCATACACGTTTATCATGCAAAATTATGGGAAAAAAAAGCGGCAGATTTCATATACGAAATCTTTAACTTGGTGATGGTGCCTCTGCACGTCACTGTTTTTGGTCAACCGCCACTCAGGATCTCAGACAGTATAGTGACAAATCTGAGAAGTATAGCAGATTGGTATGTAGAGGCCAAATTTTGATACCTCAGATTTTTTGGGGCTTCTATTCCCCTGCATGCATTGCCATTGTTCATTCCCGACAAGTTGGCTTGTCGTGAGGTTGCTAGGAAAACAGTAATTCGTGGTATAAGCAAAGATATTAAGGGATACTCAAATAAGGTATGGCCACCTTTTCCTGTTCATTTAAATTCTTATTCTTTATTAGATTTTGGGCATGCCAAAGCTGAGGCAACAACCATGGAAGACCTAAATTTGGTCCTCATTGAATACAAGAAGAACGACCTGCAAAGGGTCGTAAGAAATCATTTGGCCAGTTGCGGGCTCAAGAGATTTGAGCACGAGAATTCACCCTCGGATGACATTTTTTGAGGTGCAAGGTCCTATGCCGAGATTCTAGCTCGGATACAAACCTTGGCACCCAAAGAAAGACCCGATGTTCTTAAGTTCCAGGAACATCGATGCATTTGTCTTCCCATAGTGTTGTGGGGTGAGATTTCGAGTACGTCAGAGGAAAAATAGAGAGATGCTGAAGGATCGAAGGATGTGACTCTCGATCAAGAAAAACACCAGGATGAGGGAGAGAAAACTAAGAGTCCGAAAGCAGAAATAAAGACTCCCGACCCGCCGAAGAAGCAGAGTTTGGTTACTACTTCGGGAAAATCAGTGAAGCAGATCGAAGAACCTATCACATCAGTTACCCCATTGCATTCGACTCAGGGAAATATTGATGGAGGATGGATCTTCAATGAAGAATTGAGGCCTATAAGGGTAGAAGAACTCCCTTCGAATGAGTTTTTCTTCGACAAGAAGAGAAAGGAAGTGGTAAAGAGGGAATTCTATCAGGAAGGAGAGTCAACATCAAAGAAATATAAAGTTATAACTGATGGGAAGGACAAGAAGAATGAACAATTCATGACTAAAATAGTAGGGACATTAGGAGCATATACCTCAGCGAGCCAATTCTCGGTCGGGCAGCTGTCCTGCTTAGCAAACCCAACTAAGCTTGTAAGCACCTCTGTTTTTTTCACTAAGGTGACGAAAGAGGCGCAACAATCACCATTGTCTTTTCGACACCGAAGTGTCCTGCCACCTGACTATAGTGGGATTCCCAGATCATCTTCGCTCGCTCACTTGATGGAGCACAGATATGGCCTAGATGACACAATAACACATCCTGAAGATGGAAATTATCGAGAATTGCATTTGCACCCAACATTTGGTAGGTGGTGGAAAATTCTAGGTATTTCTCATAAATTTGGGGCCATACAAAGGTCTCATGGCTGCAAGAGTCTAGCACCGTGGTGAGTGTCATGACTGGTGGTATGCTGAGGCAATCAGCGACACGATTGGTGCTTCATGTTTTATACTTGATGTTGAGGTGGAATTGCTGCAAGTATGTGGACCACTTTTTATGGAGGTCATTCTGCTATTTTCCTTGTGTCTGCATGAACTGCAGTGGCTTATGATTAGTGTGGATGACTATTTCCTTCCCAAGAATGTAATGTATCCACTGGCGGCAGACTTGCACAATGGAGTACATTTATTTTTCATAATTAGGATACTTGTGGACAACATCTTTTAGTGTCTCACTATGATAGGCCATGGGTTGTCCGCGCTGAGTGAGAATGACGCCCACATCATAGTCTGAAGCATATGTCTCCATATCAAAGGGCTGTTGCAGGTATGGTAGTGAAAGTACTGTGACTGAGCACAAATGTTGCTTCAAATCATCGAACGCTTGATGTTGGGAATGACCCCACACAAATTTATCCTTACCACCACCCATGGTTATTTTGCTGAGGGCCCATGCAATATGGGAGAATCCCAACACGAACCTATGGTAGAAATTGGCAAGGCTAAAGAAGCTTTGAAGCTCAGTGAGTGTGGTTGGGGCTGGCAAGTCACAGATGAATTGGATCTTGGCTGGATCTAGATGTATGCCATGCTGATAAATGATGTAGCCTAGGTAATGGACATTTTCCATGCTAAAGGAGAATTTTTCCAAGTTAGTGTATAGCTTGTGCTGCCGCAGGGTGTGCAAAACCTGTTGAATATGATGCAAGTGTTTGTCCCAAGTCTTGTTGTAAATGAGAATGTCATCCACATAAACCACTACAAAAGTATTGGTGAATGGTCGTAGGATATCATCCATCATCCTCATGAAAGTGGATGGAGCATTTTTCAAACCAAAGGGCATGACCAACCATTAAAAAAGGCCTTCCTTTGACTTGAAGGCAGTCTTCCATACATATGTCTATTCTATTGGGACCTGGTGGTAGCCAGACTTTAGATCAATATTATGAAATTATTTGGCCCCTGTGAGTTGATCAAGGAGGTTGTTGATTCAATAAATTGAGTATTGGTTTCTGACTGTGATTTTATTCAGATCCCAATAATCAATGTAGATTTTCCAGGTTCCGTGTTTCTTTTGTACCATCATGATTGGGCTCCTGCAAGGCAATGAGCTAGAACAAATGTGCCCCTTGTGGAGGATTTCTTGGATCTGTCTCTTGATATCCTCATTCTCTAACAGAGAGAGGTAATAGACTGGCCCATTGGGAAGCAGTGCGCCAGGGGTCAGATCGATAGGGTGCTTGACCTGGCAGTGAAGAGGTACCCCAGTAGAAGAGGAGAAGATATCTGAGTATTATTCCATGAACTTATCTACTTCCTTATGTTGTGTGGAGAGTTTGGTCATAGAGAACCTGGAAGTGGCTATGATCTTTCACTTATTCTGAGAGTGAATCACGAAGAAGAAAAACTTCCCTATCTGAGAGATGACCTTCCTGCATTGCTTAGCAAAGATCAAGGAAATAACACTAGATGGGGCTGCCTTGTGTATCCTGTACAATTTCATGTTCAAAGTAATAATAACACTACAAGGCCTAGACTCATATACAACATGATGTTTCCATAAATAATTTTGGCCCAAAAGAAAATCACAAACTTTGAGAGGAGAAACATCACACAATACCTTGTCTTTGAAGGGCTTGATGTCGTATGAAAATCGACATTGTTGGCTGACGCAGAGATTGCTTCCTTGGAAGATCCATCCAATGGTGTAGGGTTGTGGGTGAGGCGTTGTCAGGAGGGCCAGCTACTTGAAGACCTCTGCTGAGATGAGGTTCTTTTGGCTACTGCCATCAATGATGAAGTGCAGCGGGGTGCCTTTTACCCACATCTGTGAATGGAAGAGGCACTCTCCTTCTTCTGGCTCATCTATTTCACCGGGCTGGAGCTTAGTGGTAGAAACGATGGCACTAGGTTCTGTGTGAATGATTCATCTTCCCATTTATGGTTCTGTCTTAGAGTCAAAACCCTCATCTAATTCAGAGGCTTTCATTTCATCCACCAATGACTGCTTTGAGTGGTAGTCAGTAGTGTTATGCCAAAGGATCTTATGGAAGTCACACCACTTCCCGATATATTTCTTTTTCTTTCCGGTGTCCTTCTTTGCTTGTGACTTGGACTGTTTTTCCTGATATTGTCCATATTTTCTCTGTTCTTTTTTCTATGGGTTGGGGCCACCCTTTCCTGTATTTTTTTGTGTGGGGTTCCCAAGCCCAACTTGCTGCGTCTTTTGTTTGAGCTTCTACTCGATTTTGACGTCATATCGGTAGGCTGCGCCCAAGGATGAGATGTATAGAAATTTCATTTCAGTCAGGATGTATCTATGCAGAGCACCGTGATACTTGAGAACCATATGTCGCTCTGAATTTTCGATACCCAGTTTGGTGCACAAGGTATGGAAGATATTTGTGAAATCTGGCACTGCTTGGTCTCTTTCTTGTCGCAGTGTGGTCCATTTGGTATACAAGTCATCATAACTTCTGACAGGGTAGT
>JASDQU011444546.1:2923-23160 GCA_032191745.1 Picea mariana
AAAGACATGAAAGGAACTGACATTCATAAGGAAAGAAGTCTCAAGAATCAATGCATAACCAGAATAACCAGTGCTTCGTTAAAGCTTTTACAATCGAGAGCCTTGCTCAACCATCGATACTTGAAAAATATCAAAACTAAGTACATATACTCCAAAACATTTTCCCAACAGAGGCGTTTCATATTTTTAGGATGGGGCATCTTTTCAATCAAATCTGGCCTGTACTCCTCCGTCATACGCCATCTTAACTCTGCATGGCTCATGCTAAGGGGTAGCTGAACCCTTAAATGCTAAAGTAGCGTGCGTAGACTTCCCTGGCGAGTCGAGGACTCGGTATGGATTCTGTGGAAAAAACCAGTACAGAGGACTACCGCGGACGGACTTCCTGCCGAGACCTCCATACTTTGCAATTAATGAGTGAGGCAAGGTTTCAACCACCCCCTCTCTTCTTCATTCATTCCAAGCAGGTATCAGGATCGAGATTAAGTCGAACCGGCACCTGGAGAACACGGTGCCCCCCTTCTGAAGCTCAAATCGACACCTTTGGCCCCCTTTGTACAACTTTTTCTATTTCCCCAAGTGTCCATGGGTTGTGACCCTGTGCTTATCCTCTGGGCGCTTTTGGCGCCTCGAGGTTCGGGGTTTCGAGATGTGAATTGACGAGAAACCCCTCACTTTTTGAACTCTCGAATACCGAAATGCCGACATGACTAGATCTTGTGCCACGCGTCCTTTTGATGAATGGTCCCGATCCTTTCGGGATTTCTTGTACTGGGGTTCCAGGGTTCACGATGCGCTCCTTCCTCAAATTCTCGATTGACCAACTGCGAAAGCACGGATGTGTGCCGCGTGCCCTTCAGATGAACGACCGAGATGACTTTGTCATTAAAAGGGGGGCTACCTCCATTCCTAGGCTCACTTGACGTGACCTGGCGCTAGGATCGTGGGCTCATCTTCAAAGGTGCCTTTGGCATTTGGCATTTCGGCAATTTCAACTCCAGTGGGGGGGAGATCCCATGTCTCCCGAAATGCAGATTGGCTGCCACCTGCCCCAACTGGATCGGACGGCCCCAGACTTTGTCTCGAAATATAGGTGCTATCTCTTGTGCTATATCTCGGGCAACTTTGTAGCCCCGAAATCCTGATGACCGTTGATTCTGCTCTATGGATGGATCTCGGCCGTCGACAACAAAACTTGGCCCGCTCGCTTGACTTGTAGCCCGAAAGGAGATTTTCGTGCTGTGTTTGGGCGTTCCTCGTGCAACCTGCAGACCTGGGTACTCTTGTGCCCACAAAAATTGTTGTTAACAGAAGATAATCCAACACATCAGGTTTTGTATAAAACAAAACAATATCAAAGGTTTGTTCTAGCTCTTGTGCTTTAAAGTGTAAAAATAGGATTTGTAGAATAGATCATTAAATTATGATAAATATTAAAAAAAAAAAAATCTAAACAATTTTTTTTGATTGTACATATATTTAACCTCAAATTTATGTATTTTAAAAATGATTTCTAAATTGTTTTTTCACTAAGTATAATAATGTTGTGTTTTTCCACTAAATATGATAATGTTTTTCATTCAAAATTTCATGGGTTATGTCAAAATTTGAAATTATTCTCCACCATATGAACTGTGTTGTCAGTTTTCAGTGAACTCAAAATATGTGGTTAAATTTTTTATTATAGATCAATGTTACTAGGTAATTATTCTCAAAATGCTGGTAATTATTCTCAAAATGCTTTATATTCTGTAGGATTATTTATTGGAAGCATTGCCACCTCAATGACCATTTTTTGACATAAATTTAATAATAGTTTCCTGTATTCTTAAGAAAAAACTAGTATAATTTCAAATTCCATAGCGTATGATACAATTCTGTTTTATGATAAAAAATCATAAATTAACTTATCTTAAAAATGGAAAATGACATAGCAAAGTCTCTCATCATAAGGATAATACATTCACAAATAATGTTTGATTGGATCCAAAAGGATACAAATTTATAAATATTAGAGTTATATAAAACATTTTTTTTTTCAAAATTTTCTTTTAATTTTGATTTTGATTTTGTAATTTAAAAAACCTGATTCTAAACTGTATTTAGATCAACTAATTTAACAACATTGGAGGGCATGCTCTGAAACTGAAAAAACATACTTTAATTCCAATATTTGTTTCAGTAAAAAAAGAAACTGATTTGGGCAAGTATCTTTAAAGTTAAAATGCTTGGAATTGTTTTCCAAATTTCGGTGTTTCCTTTTTGAATTACTTCAACATAATTTATTTAGCAAAACTATAAAATACTTGAAATTATCAAAATTAAATGATATATCATATTTACAAGAGTTTTTTATCACACTATATTTATAATGGATATAAACGATATTAATTGAAATTTTCAAATTTACAATTATATTTAAATTATTGAGAAAAATAGTCAATGGATTTGTACATATAATACTTATAATATCAAATTTACATATCTATTAAAGTTGTCGAAAGAAACATCACATTGACCAGAGCTTTTAACATTTTAAATTTTGGTTTTTTTGGAATATTTGTTTAAAATATGGGGAGAAATTGTTGAATCTGTCGATTTGATTTATAATTTGACTGTCCCAAATATTTTTCAGCACATAATTTAAATAACATAAAATTGTACTTTTGTGCATACTTATATTACTTAATTCCAACAAAAATGATCAAAACATAAAATAGTTAAACAACTCAGAATGAAAATAATAAACCTAGTAGAAAAAAGGTTATGAAAAATAACAAGAAAAATAGATAAAACTTGAATAAATAAACACTATCCTTAGTTTTGTTGGAAAATTACTTATTATTTGTGGTACAGAAGAACTTGATTTCCCATTGACACTGATATCTACATGTTTTCTCTGTCCGTGAGATTCTCATTTGTTTGTTTATCTATTTTTGTACAAGAATCTTTCCAGAAACTTTGAAGAGATTAATGCCTTTTATACAAACTAAGTCCTTTTTGTTTTGTGATGGAAAATGAACATTGCAGGGTATTAGCCTGAACATTGCTAGAGTGTATTCATAATGAAATTAGAGGCATTTCATTATGCATCTGAGAATTCTACTCTTTCTTATAGTTTTTCAGAAACAAGATAAATTTATATATTTTTATATGTTATTGTGGTTGTTTAGGATATAACGGGTGATTCAAATTTTATTGTTTAATTTAGAAAGAATATTGAATACTCAAATTGAAACTGATAGTTCTATAAACAAGATAAATTTATATATTTTTATATGTTATTGTGGTTGTTTAGAACATAACGGGTGATTCAAATTTTATTGTTTAATTTAGAAAGAATATTGAATACTCAAATTGAAACTGATAGTTCTATTCATCTATAATTTTTTTTTTTGAAATTATTGTTGTATTCATCTATAAAATGTTTTTTTTTTCCTAGGTTACTAAATTAGGAGAAAATTCTTAGAATTTTCAGAACACAAGATCAATCAACAACAAGATTAGAAGTCATTACAATAATATAAATCTTAGCAAATCACTACTAGAATAAGAAAAATAACAACCATTCTCTCAACCATCTCAAACTCAATTGACATGATTCACTAACCTTATAAATAATAAAACACCATTTATAATATCTCTATACTTTGTTTTTGAGGCAATAATGCCATATCATATCATATTTTGCAGTTAATTACCATATCATAGGGCATTCCAATTTTTTTTATAGGAACCTTAAATCAGCATATTCATCTAAAATATTTCTAAATAAATAAAAAATAAATACTTAAAATATTTATAGATAAATAAAAATAAAATATTTTTCTCTGTGGACATGAGTAATAAGATGACTTTGCAACTTGTACCAACACTACCCACAGAGCATACATATAAAAATGAGCGAGACAGTTGGTTCCTTGTAGAAAAGCGACCCTTACTCTTCTCTTCAGTCTATACTGTATTGGATAGGCCGCCATCAGAGCCTACAACACTTCCCCAGTCAGCTTAGCTTAGGAAAGAAGTCCACTCAATCACATCAAAATATACATGCGAGGCCCAATATACATAGCCAAGATCTTCAAATGGCAGGAAGTCTTCAAATGACCATCACACTCTTTTCTCAAATAAATTTAAGTACTTAAATGTGTGAAGCATAATTATGGACAATGTATGGGATCTTGATTACTCAATTTTTGTCGTATTAAGAAGGTGAAGGTGGTGGAAGGACAATGTGGAGATCTTATTACTCATTTTTTATATTAAAAAGATAGAAGATGAAAAATATTATTTTAAGGTATTTATATTAAATTTTAATTTAAAATATTTGTAATATCACCAATTTATCCAATAAAATTCTAAAACAAAGTAGTTAATTTCTATTCAATTAAATAAACAAAAAATAATTTTTATGGACTATAATAATCATTATTATAGTATCATTACTTTATTTAATTTTCATATATTTCAATTTATTTTTATTAATTTAAATTTTATTATAGTATGATTACTTTATTTAATTTTCATATATTTCAATTTATTTTTATTAATTTAAATTTTAAGATGTTTAGTGATTAATATGGTACTATATGGAGAAAATATAAATCCAACATTTTTTTTCAATTTTGTCCATTCTTAAATGTTTTCTAAAATAAATTTTTAATCAATTTTGAAGCATTTGAATAATCTTGTAAAACAAATACTACATTGAGATATATACTTGGGAATTAACCATGTTTATGAGTATGTTTATGAGTTTATATAAAATGATATTAACTATCTCATTACCATATTTGGGAATTAACCATGTTTATGAGTTTATATAAAAGTAATGATATTAACTATCTCATTATCATATTGGTTTTTATTATGCCTAATGCATTATTTGAGTTGGTTATTGGTTTTTATTATGCCTAATGCATTATTTGAGTTGGCTATTAATGCATTATTATTTAAGTTGGTTATTAGTAATTTTTTTAGGATTTTTTTTGTATTTTTATTAATATAACAAAAATACATTGTCACATGTCTATGCCATTTAAGTTCTTTATATGACGTTCATATGTCCAAGCTATCATCATAAAAAAGATTGCAATATGTCTTTGTTTAGTTCAATTAGTAGTTTCTTAAAAAAAAACTAGACATTCGAAAAAATACATTTTATTTTTCATCCAAAGATAAATGAAAGTCTATCATTATACAAAAACTAAGAAAAAAATTGTAATGGTTGTAGTAAGTCCATGGTTCATGATTATATTCCGTAGTGTGTTCACTTTGGATTACTGAAACAATCCAAGTTTATCATTCCATCCCATCTCTTGCTTTTGAGAACCCATATGCAACACTATTTTTGTCCCTATTGCAAGGTCTTCGGCTAGAAGGGCACGAAGACCCTCACCCAAGTCCTCAAGGAGACGAAACTTGAGGTTGCTCCAACACCCAAGTGTTGCATTAGTTGGGAAAGTGGGCACCTTGGGCATGCAAATGCACCAAGGGGCTTGCCCAAGTATGAAGCAACCAAGAGATTGGGGCGCGCCAACATGAGGAGCGTACCAAGGTTGGGGCACACCGGTCCCAAGGGGCACGACGGTTGACGAGTGCATGGGTTCGTTTGGATGACTAGGTCTGCGAAGGGGTGGGACGATTCCTTTGGGCGACATGGTCCACGAAGGGGCGCGGCGATTCGTTTGGGGACATGGGTTTGTGAAGGGGTAAGATACCCCGAAATGATGTAAAAATTCACAATAGTGACCTTTGGACTCCCTATAAGAGAACAAGGGCACACAACCAAGGAAGGCATATTTTGAAGACAAGGACACCAAGATCAATTCTGTAACTTTGAGGCAGATTTAGACGAAGAGGGGTGAGATCCCTCAAGGAGCGAAGTCACTCCACATGGGAGAACTTGTGCTGCCTTGAGGTGATTTTGTGGGTAGCGTTGGGGCGACCTTCTTTTTGGCTGAGTTTGGGGGAAGTCTTGTCGCAGGTCTGAGGAGGCATGCTAGGAGATAGAACCACATATTTGAGGAGGCATGCTAGGATACAGAGCCGCAGGTCTATGCGAAACCTTACAATAGAGAAGAGATGACAAGTCTATGATTGAGGGCATGTCTAGGGTGCACCGCAAAAGGTTGCAGAGATGGTTGCAACATAGGGTGTTGGTGTGACGAATCTGTGTATGAGTGTCTTGGTGAGGTGAGGCGAGTTGTGTGACTCCACCCAATTGTAAACCAAGTCGATAGTGCTCATATTGTAATTGTTTTGCAATAACAAAGACTTAGCTGGGTGTTAGGCACGGTTTGTGCCGCTTGCACTGTATATGTGTTTCTCTTGTTTGTTTTGCAAGTGTTCTCTTCGTTTCATGGATGTATTCTTATATGTGACTAAGTGTTAAGCTATTAACAATTGTCTAAGTATACAGGAGTTGCACTAGAGTAAGAGTGTGACTCGTCGGTAGCCTAGAACGAAGTATGAGTATGCTCTAGGCAAATAGGTGAAGTTCAGACGGAGTATCCTTGGTGTTGTCAAGAAACCAAGTGAGAAAGATTGTGGTGCCACATGCCCTCAAGAGGTGCACGGTCGCAAGATTTGGCTAAGCACATTGTGGGGATGTGACACATGCAAATATGAGACAAAGATGTATATGAGAAGAATGTTAGTAGATTGAGAAATTCATCACACAAAGGTCTTAATGTGAAATTCCTAAGAGCAATTTCCTTTCACATCCATTGGATAACCAACGAGTCTCCAAAAATTTGTAAATGGGTTACACTAAATTCTTGTGCTAGTTTTAGGACCAACTTTAAAGACATCAATTCACTGAAATTGTTAGTTTCTTGACCGATTCCCGCTTTAAAAGAAATATTGTGATTTGAAGATAAGTATAGTATGCCTCCTGAACCTCCCTTAGGAGGGTTCCCCTATGATGCACCATGAAAAACCCCCCATGAAATATCCTTATTTATATCCATTTCACCTTGAATATGTGAGATAGATTTGTCCTATATATGTGGGTAGACATTTAAAATATTTAAGGACTGGACAACACATCTGAGGGGAAGAGTCTCTTTATCTTTGAACAACTTTTAACTTCTAGCAAGCCATACTCCCCATACATAGTGGGAGTGCTCTGATCTCGAAAGTATCCTTTCTATTACACCAAGTTTTGAAGGTCCCTTCAACGCTTTCCCCTTCCCAAAGATTCCCAATCCCAATTAATCTTTCCACCTCTTTCCATACCCCCTTGGAGTATGGACATTCCAACATGAGATGAACTATAGATTCTTCTGCTTGGGGACATTGACAACACTATCCAGATCTTATAAAACTCCTCTTCTAAAGAACATCCCATGTGGGATCCTTGTTGTGTAAGCTCAACCACATAAAGATCTTATTTTTTGTTGGGCATTTTAATTTCCATATCATTTTCCACCATGAGATCTACTGGTCCACTACTAGCAATTTAAATTGGATGACCTAATAAAAATTAATGTTTTGGAATCCAATCAAACTAAGTGGATTAAACTTGATAGTGTTAGGACTTAGAGTGCTAGTAGGATAATGGTTTCATGGTTAGAGGTTAATGTTGGTGGGTTATATGGTTAATCAATGAGTGGGATGGGTTAGTGTTTAAGTGGTTAGTGGGATATTGGGTCAATGAAGCAATACATGAGATTCACTACCTCATTACCACAAAGTGTTTTATTCTACACATTACATTGCTTGAGTTGGTTACTCAACAATACACATTCGATGAATCAATAAAAAATAGTGTCTATGAATCTAATTAAACTAAGTGGAATAAACTTGATAAGAGATTAGTAAAAGTTAATTACCAATAAGAAGATAACTTTTAGTAACTTAGGGGTTAGTGGTTAATGAGTTATTGGGTTAGGGATGAATGGCTTAAAGGTTAGGCTTAGTGTTCTAATGGGTTAGATGTAAGTGTTAGTGGGATAGATGGTTAATTAGTTAGTGGGATAAGATAGGGGGTTAGTGGGTCAATGGTTAATGTTCTAGTTGGTAGAGGTTATTTAATTAGGAGGTCAAATGTTAGTGAGTGAGTGTATGAGTGTGTTATATGGTTAGGGGGTTGCTAGGGTGAGAGTTAATGGTTTCATGGACTAGGGGTTAGTGATAAACATGTTTAGTGTGTTAGCAATTAATGTATTACATGCAATGGGTTAGTGATTAGTGTGTTGGTGTGTTGGCATGTTAGATAGTTAATGAATTAGTGGGTTAGTGCTTTGTGTATTATATGGTTAGTGGGTTAGTGTGTCATATGGCTAGTGGGTTACTAGTTGGGGGTTAGTGGTATTATGATTAGGGATTGATGAACTTAATAGTTATGGGTTAGAGGTTAATGTGTATTGGTGATTAATGGGTTAGGGGTCATTGAGCTAGATGGTTAGTGTTAAGTGATTAGGGGTTAGTTAGTCATGGGGTTAGTGGTTAGTGGGTCATGGGTCAATGAGTTAGGAATTAGTGTTTAAGGGTTATGAGTTCATGTGTTAAAAATTAGTGAGTTATGAGGCAATGACTTAGTGATTAATGTGTTAGTGTGTTAAAGATTAGTGGGTTATGGGTCAACGAGTTGGTGATTAATGTGTTAGTGTGTTAGCAAGTTAGATGATTAGGGGGTTAGTGTGTTATATAGTTATTGAGTAATGTGTTATATGGATAGTGGATCATTGGTCGAGGGTTAGTGATATAATGGATTAGGAATTACTTGGTTAGGGTTTAGAGTATTAGTGATTAGTGGGTTAGGGGTCAATGAGTTAGATGGTTAATGATTAGGGGTTAGTAAGTTATTGGTTTAGTGGTTAATTCGTTAGGGGGTTAGTGGTTAAAATATTAGTGGGTTATGAGTCAATGTTAATGGATCAATGGGTTAGAGGTTAGTTGTTAGTGGGTTTGATGGTTAGTCGGTTAATGGTTTAGTGGGTTGGTGGTCGGTGAGATAGAGGTCCTTAGGGGTGAGTGGGTTAGTGACTTAGGTGTGGGGAAGTAGGTTAGAGAGTTAGCATGTTAGAGGTTAGTGGGTTAAGATGTAATTTATCATGACTAAACTAATTAATTGTTAAATAAATGATGAATTTTTTCATTCTATTCTTTTTAAATGGTAAATTTTATTTTAAAAATTCAATTTTTTTTGGCATAAATGATTATTTGTTAATTTTTATAATGATGTATTTTGAAAATGATTTCATTAATATTTAAATATTATTGTTATTACAAGCAAAGTTAATCAACATTACACAAAAAATTCACTAATATTAAAATTTTATTATTAATTTATTTTTTTTAACAAGAACTGGAGAAATTTATATTAAAAAGATGTGGATAAATCCACTATAGTACAAAAAAAAAGGAAATGATAAGCCTTTGGCATATAGATGCTTTGAAAATTGAGACTGTTGTTACAAAATTTGTGTCCACAATTTTGCCAACTTTCCTAACTATGACATTTCTGCTATATTTCAAAGAATACAACCTATAAAAAACTCCATTTATGCATATTGTTAAACAAAACATGACTCTTGAAAATTACAGTATCAACTACCCAATTCCTTTTTGACCTCCGGATGTTCATGCGGCTCCCAATTTGGGTCCATTGCTGGCTCGTTGAGGTCTGGAACTTGATTCACAGTGGCTGAAGATTGATTTCTTGAAGCTTCCTGGGTGTTGTCGGGGGTGTTAGGATGCTTATAGTTTTTTTCCATCTGATCAAGACGTCCTTGCATGTTCTCCATTTGACTACGCTGATCCTCAATTTAGTTGTGTTGGGAGAACACTTCATCCTGCAGTCTTTCAATGAGGTGCCAGTGTTGTGAGAGAGCTTCCAATTCGAAAGTCATTGTGGAGCTTATTGCTCCCAAATGAATTCTTAGGCTTTGACACCCAGAACATTCCTTATTTGGGTCCTACTATTCTTGCCCTGCAAAATAATCCAGCGAGTTCGTGGCCCTTGGCTCCTTGTGAGGCTTCTGCCTATTCTCCATGGTGCTAAGAGGGAAGCAATTCTGAAAGTGGCGAGGGAGAGCACACCAGGACTTGAAAGTGGACAGAGAAGCAAAGGGCCCAGAATTGGAAGGGGAAGAGGCTTTACCCAGACGAAGCCAAGTTGAGAGACTCTGAGAGAGGTGGCGCGGAGAAGGCGCAAAAGAGTATTCAAGGAGGAAGCAATGGACAAACTCCAGAATAAACCCAAGGAGATTTCGAGAGGGCCACAAAACAAACTCAGGCCGAGAATGCTAAAATATAACTCCCCAAGTCACAACCACTGACGAATTCATGACATACAGATAGGGAAGTACCCAAATCACAGTATAAGAGAAGAGATGGAAAGCACTTGACTAACCTGATTCGTTGTACTTAGACCCTTCGTAAACACAATTCAATTACTGAAAGCGTCATCATCTTGACGTTTCCACGCTGCGTCAAGCCTGCTGCACACTCGACCCATCTGATCCATAGGATTCACCTGCCTACTGCTCACGAATTTGACTGAACGAGCGATGTAGCCATCCCATGCCATGATGAAGTGATTGTACCAATTCCCGTTAGCACGATTTAAAACCTACCTTGCCTTAACTCCTTCCAGCTTCTGCCTCCACATGTCGAAACACACGCTGCAGATGGAATTTCCTTCTGAATTCCCCAACACGCGATGGGTCTTGGTCCTATGGTGAGCGACAATCATTACACGAGGGGGGGTTAAACATTCCTCATCATCCACTCCTAATGTTCTGAGTGGTTTTCCTATGGCTAGCTTGGCCATATTGTTGGCTTCAACATTATTGCCTCTAAGGACGTGGAAAAACTTGACCATCAAGGTCCTCGAGGATAGACGAATTCTGTCTATCACCCTTTTTAGACTTAGAGTTTTTGGCTCAGAACCCTAGATCATCATTCTTATGATTTTCTTTGAATCTCCTACTACGTTCATAGTTTGAATTTGTCTCCGGTTTGCCAATTGAATACATTTTAGAAGGGCATAAGCCTCAACTTTATTATTGGTTTCCTTCCCTAGATTCCAGTAGAAGTTCAAGATTCTTTTTCCTCCGGGTTCGAAGAGAACCCCCCCTGCTGCACTTGCCTCCCCTTTTATTATTAAAAATTATAAAAGGAATGTATATATATATATATATATATATATATATATATATATATATATATATATATATAGTAATGCGTTTTATGCATAATTTCACAAGAACCGCTCCCGACCTTTAAAAACCTCATTATGTGTGTTCCAGAAACGTTCCAAATAATAATTGCTAAGTTCTGGGAGATTGGGAACAATTTGGGAGCGACCAACATGAAAAATCAGGAATTGGGAGATGAATTTCCAAACTAGGGTGGATGATTCTCTAGTGAAACCTCTCTCTAATGAAACCGCTTTCTCTAATGCCTCTTTCAAGATTTCTTGGAAGACAAATGACTCTAAAAATCAAATTGGGTGCAATCGTGTGAGTGTGCTTTTATCTACAATGTATTGTTGATGAATGAGACGTGCAAAGCCAAATAACATGATGGACCACTATCACCCTAACTTAGACATACTCAATGCAGGGCTCAAAATGTTTGAATTCATAAAATGTTGATGTTATAGGGTTTTGGGCATTCTTCATTCAGATTAACCAATAAAAAAATGTCAAAATGATAAGGAGTCTCTTTGTTTAATTCCTATGGCTATGGAAATTGCATACAGAGAGAAAAGTCAAATTAGAAAGTAAATAGTCTGCAGAGTACTTGAGTATGAAGGTTTGTGATCTTAAAAAAAAAATATAAACCATTTAATATAAAGAGAGCCACAAGCTAATCACTCATTAATGAAATAAAAATCCAAAGATCATAAGCCTATTAACACAATGTGGTATTAGAGTAGATCAACTTCATGGATAACCACATAAAAATTAACAAAAATATCGATTAATAATTATAATAAATATCAAGTTTCACTCATGCAAAATTTATTGAAGCAACTTGGTCCTCAAGTAAGGAGACTAGTTTTAAGTTCAAAATTTTCAATGTAATGTAAGTTTTGAATTTAGTAGATAATACTGTAATGTTCCATCACAATCACTAAGTTAATCCCAATAATATTATAATTGTTTATATGAAGCATTAAATCACAATAAAATGAACTTGTTACCAAAAAAATAAAATTTAGTGGGAAACCCTTGAAAATTGTATGTAGTTTAAATTTCAACCATTGAAAGTTGCAAGAAAAATGTAAATGTCAAAGTACTATAAATTATCACGATCATCGTGGAGACTATGATTATAATCGTGTTGTATTAATAGGAAAATGACACATTACCTAAGACTATTCGTAATTGACGAATTTATAAGTATTTTAATAATTTATAGAGTATTTTAATATTTTGGGTCTTGGCTTTTGGGTATTTTTAATTATTTTTAGAGTATTCTAATATTTTGGTCCTTAGCTTTTGGAAAAATGAGATTGACTATAATGAGGCAAATGACACATTACTTAAGATTATTTGTAATTGGCCAATTTGTGAAGTATATTTTAATATTTTGGGTTTTCATTTTTTTTTGACTATGTAGAAATTTTCAATTATGTATTACTTGGTGGAAATTTTCAATTATGTATTACTTGGTGGAAATTTTACCAATATGAATATGCTATGGGTAATTTGTGTTTCTTAAATTTAAATATTGTTTGTCTTTTCAATAATTTAAAAGTATAAACATTGGTATTCAATATTTAATATTTATGTGCTGAGTTACTAACTTACTAAGTTTTTTACATCCTTTTATCATTTGGTAATTAGATATTCATACATTGTAATATCATATTTTTATATTTTTTAATATTTTTATTGTTTTGATGTTTTCAAATTTCTTTGGAGGTGTTTAATTTTCAACTTTGATCTAATAAATCTAGCTAACAAATCATTCTTATAGTTTGTCACCAACTTGCTAATGAAATTAATTGTCCAAAATATCTACACAATGTATGTGGAGTCATGTTTAGGGACAACCACCCTAGGGTAGGTACGTATTTTATAGCGAACAAAAGTTATGGGATTCAAAAATGTCGTTGTTCTGAAGAACAACTCAATGAAGTGTTGTGAATTTCTAATCAACGTCAAGTAAGAGTTGAAGTGGATATTTAGACACTTAGGAAATAGGTAAGATCAACTTGGTCTAAAATGTCTTTAGGTAAAAGTGTGTTTCTTTAGTATGCATTATTATGCATTTGTAATTATGTATTTTGACTGTCATGATATGTTCTAGACATAGAGTGATCCGACGACTCATATTCTCCTTGATCTTAACAACTATATTGATCCGTGTCTTAACACTCGATTGGTCCATGATCTTTATTTAAAGAGAATGGAGGGTCATTTGTTGATGATCGATTGTGAGAAACACTCTTGTAAAATATTATTCTTTTGCATTAATATATTCCTTCAAGTGGCCACGTTCACTGGGGCTATGAATTATTTCCATCTTCGAGGATTTTAACCACGTATAAACATTGGTGTGTTGATCTTTGATCTAGTTGTGTGAGTGGTTACTAAGGTGTTCTTCCTATGTGGAATACCATGTTTTGTCGAATATGGTATCAGAGCCCGTTTAAAGATCCGCTCTTGTTGTAGATCAAGATCTTGAAGTTGTATTGCTGCATTTATGGTTTCTACTATTTCCATACATTTCTGGGCCAAGAGCACCATTCCGTTGCATCTAAAACACTTCTTGCAATTATAAACACTTTTTGTTTCACTCGAAAAAGTTTCTGTTTGCCCAAGATATGACAATTTTAGTTAGATATGGAGGTATAAATCCTAAATACGCCATTTTTTTTACAGAGTTAATATTTTGTTTTTTTTTTGTTTTTATTTTTGGGTTGCTACTCTTTCTGATTTGCGTATGCTCTTTGCCATGTGCTTTGTGCAATCTTGGTAAATCGAAAACATGGTAGACAAATTAGAAACAAACATAAAACTTGCATTTTCTGGGTAAGCTAATCGAGATCTTACCCCATTGTTGTTGAGATTTGGATTTTTTTCCCAAAACTTTGCTTGTTTTTGTATGAGCATGTGGAAACAAATGTTTTTGGGGTAAACACACACTTTGAGATGAAACAACAACAACCCCATCTTTCTTCTTTAGTATTATAATGTGTTTTGCCCTATCTCACTTGGTTGAAAGTTGTTTTATTTAATAAGAGGTCTTAAGTGAAAGTCCTTTTTTTTTTAAGTTACTTTTTGAAAAAAATCATGCAAATTTAACTTTATTGTAAAGTGTATTTCACTTAAATTATAAAAGTGAATCACTATAAAATAATTTTAATATTGTTTTTACGTTATTTTTTTGCATGCAACTTTCATTTATAAAGTAAATTCATTGTAAAATGATTCTCACGTATTCTATAAAAGTTGGTCACTTCATAAGTAACTTATTTGTAAAAGTGAACTTATAGGAAAAGTTAGAGAATGAAGGACATCACCACGTGGACCAACTTCTACTTGCCACGTGGAATTTTGGTTATCGTTTATGCATTTTTTAAAAAAGAACATAACTTTCACATCCAAAGTCTGTTTTCAGTGCCATTTTTTTAAACATCCTATTTTTTCAAGAACTTTCCATCCAAACCATTAGTTTCAGCTTTTGAATCCATATTATCTGCATATTTTAATATGGATTCTTTAAGTGATATTTTTCTTACGAGTACCAACTGCTTCTAATGGAAATCCCACATGGAGGATGTACTAAGAAGTAAATGATTGTATTGGATTACCTAGGGAACAAAACAAGGCCCCACTGATGCCAAAAATAAATCTAAATGGGATAATAAGAATGATGATGTAGTGTAGCTGGAGAGGTAGAGGAGGGGGGGGCATAGTGATAATAGTGGATTCCATTCAATGTAAGGTGGACTAGGTCCACTACAATATTAAATAAGACCTAATATGGTAGTTATATATAATAAATGTAAGAGGACTTCTTAGAAGGTTCCACCTCTAGAATGTTCTTAATTGGTTGGTAGCACTACATAAAGGGGTTCAAGCAATGTAATGGGGTGTGAAGAAGAAGTATTGTATTTGGAGCTGAATCTCATTAAGAGGATGTTCCCTCGAAGAGGTAAGTGAACAGGAGAGGATCCCTTCCATAATAGGATTCATTGTATGGTGTTGCCCTACCATAAGGATTTGATAATAATAAAAGTGTGGTTCTTCTATATTTCTTTGTGGATCTATTGTGGTATTTATGTATTCAACTATTATAGTAGATCTGGTATCTTACAAGTGGTATCAGAGCACTTTCCTTGGCAAGAAATTGTGGGTTATTTATTTTTAGGGTAGAGACATAATCCAACGTCTTAAATCTATAGAGATTTGTCATTCAACACATAAATCTGCAGTCAGGAAAGCATACTGATGGTGATGCCCCCTCCTAAACCCGCAGGTCGAAAGGTCGGCACGCTCACAGGATCTTTCCTTTTTCCACGGCCCGAAGAACTCTAAACGACTCTTCTATTTCCCTATCGGGAAATCTGCACCCACAACAACTCTCACGCGATCCCCTCTTTCCACTCGGGAGATCGGAATTCACAACTTTGTGAGTCTGGTGGTCGAGCATTGATTTCACGAATCCCCGAAACCCGACAACAGTCAACGCTGACCCTTTTCTTCTCCTCTCGGGATTTTTTTTCCTATCGCGATTTCGACACTCGCAATATCGAACGACTCGTATCCCTGACTCCTGAATCCCAATTTGCCGATTAGCCGACACACGCGCGAGTTGACTTTTCCACGCCCTGTCACCTCGTCGGGATTTCGGACTTCGCTATATCGTGAATCCTAATGTAACGAGTTTGGGACTTTACTCCACGAAACTCCGAAATGATGTGCCAGCTGTCCACTCGCCGACACCGCTATGGCCCACGCAAATCCTCTTGGCTTTCGGGATATCACGTATCGAAATATCGCGATTCCCGTTGCAACGTTCACGAGACTTCCACCCATGAAACACCGATATGGAATTTCACATGCAAATTTGACGGTCCTTGTGACTCGGATCTACGATCCTGCCCCTCCCGAGCTTTGAATCCTTTGGGAATACTCGCCGTATCTCCCCTACTCTGTGAGATCTAACGGCTCACGAAAATTCGCAAATCCTCCTCAAGGAATTCCGACCGTCCGTTCTTCCTCGACGATTTCTGTGAATGACCAAGTATTCCTCCGCAAACTTGTCCACCTGTGGCACAAACTTGCAATGCCTGCTTAAAAAACTTCAAAGTACTTAGCCTTTCCTTCCTTCGACTCCTTCGAGGGTTTTCTTCCTTTTGGCCTTTCCATGACTCTGCGTCTTTAAGAAAAAACCTTTGCACGCACTCCTTGCGGCAAATCTTCAACCACTTCCAAGTGTTGAAAATCTTTGACTCTGCGCACACCTGCAACAGAAGTATTTAACTTCTCCCTCTCAGGTTCGCAATCCTGAGACTTCACTCGGCCTGCGCACTCCTTGCACGGCTCCGGTGCCTGTCTGCACTTCTGCAGAAATGAGAACAAAAGCTACCCTATCTGAACCCTTTGTCAACGCACTCCTTGCGGACACTTTCGACTGCACTCCTTGCAATAACTCTTGTTCAGATAGAGAAACAATTGAAACTCATTCCTACTTCCTCTCAGACTTCAAACTTAAAACATGAAATCATATACACAGCACATAAAGCAAATCTATAACAGGAAGCAAACATTCATGAGCATATCATTCAGCATCAATATACAGAGAACAACACAAAACCATGAATTCAAATCAACTCTTTCTATTAATCCAAATATCTGTAGATGGGTGTTCTTACACAGCTCTCTACATGCTCTTGCTCCAATCTTCCATCTAATCATACAATACACAAATGAGGGTGTCTATATCCCGTTTCCCTCTTGCGCTCTAAAACTGTCTAATCTAGAATTAAATTCTATCTACCTGCATTAACTATTATAAATGCCTTCTACCTACTAAGGACGAGAGCTAAAGGCTCAAGGTCCATTTACATTATACAAGTGCGCTTCTTCTTAATGGCTTCATTTAAGATCGCGCAACAATTCCAAGGAAATTTCAAAATTTGCGTTGGCGCTTGTCCAGCTGTCTTTTGCTTCTGCGCTGGCTCGCTTGATGTTGGAGATGCTCCTGCATCATACTCCCTCGCTTAAAAAAAACTTTCATGGGCTCCTGTCCATGAGCTCACGCATGGTGTGTCCATGCCTCTGTATCTCTGCTTCGTTCTCCCAGCTGGCATCTTCAACTGGATGGCCTTTCCATTTGACCAGATACTCAAAGTATTCTTTTCTCCTGGTCTTCTTATTCACCCTTTGATCCAATATGTGCTCCATCTGCGGCTTCTCTGCAACTGGCATCTGTTTCGTCCACTGGATCACTGGCTTCTCATTTCCAGTCCCTGTTTCCTCAGCTCTATATGGGTAAAAATCTGAGATATTGAATATCGGAGAAATTCCGACCCCATCGGGTAATTCAATATCATAAGCATTCACCCCAAATTTCTTCAAGACCCTACATGGTCCGATTTTCTTCATCTTCAATTTATTATATGTTCCTCTCGGGAACCTTTCTTTCCTCAAATGTGCTAGAACCAAGTCACCAAACTCAAACTGAAGTTGTCTTTTGTGCTGATTTGCTCTGCGCTTATATTCCTGACTTGAATTCAGCAGTCGCTCCTTCACCTGACTGTGAAGTTCCTTCATCGCCTCGACGAATTCTTCTGCACTAGCGCTCCTAGTCGCAGTCTGTTCTGAATCCCTCAGTTCAGAAATTCCTCTCGGCTGCATGCCATACACAACCTGAAATGGACTCTGCCCTGTGCTCCTATTAACCGAGTCATTATAAGCAAATTCTGCCCGTGGTAATATGTGATCCCACTGACTATGGTGTTCTGTCACCAGGCTTCTCAACAAGTCTCCCAGAATTCTGTTTACCACTTCTGTCTGTCCATTTGTATGAGGATGATACACTGAACTAAATAACAAGTTAGTTCCCAGCTTCTTCCATAAGGTCCTCCAAAAATGCCCTATGAATTTTGTATCACGATCCGAAACTATACTCTTTGGCAACCCATGAAGTCGAATGACCTCTTTGAAAAACAGGTTCGCAATGTGAGTTGCGTCACTGGTTTTCTGACATGGAATGAAGTGTGCCATCTTGGAAAATCTATCCACCACCACAAAGAATGAATCAGAACCTCTTTGTGTTCTTGGCAACCCCAATACAAAATCCATGCTAACTGCATCCCATGGCCTTTCTGGTATGGGAAATGGTTGATAAAACCCTGCATTCTGTTTCCTTCCCTTCGAATGCTGGCAAATTCTGCATCTGTCCACAAATCTCTTGACATCTGCTCGCATTCCCGGCCAAAAATATGACTCATTCAATTTTGCGAACGTCTTGTCGTGACCAAAATGCCCTGCCAATCCTCCACTGTGTTTCTCCTTCAGTAGATTCTCCCTCATGGAGCATTTTGGAATACACAGCTGATTGCCCTTGAATAACAATCCTTCCTGGATCATGTATTCGGCCCATTGACTTCTATCTCTGAGAACTGGATTCTCAGCTGCTTCATATGCCTCCTTAAAATCTTGATCCTCAGCGTACATGTTCTTGAGATCATCAAAACCCAACGTTTTGACTCTGAACTCCTGCAACAACAAACACTTCCTACTCAAAGAATCAACAACTTTGTTAGCAGTACCATAAATGTGTTTAATCACAAAAGTGAAATTTTGCATATACTCAACCCATTTGACATGTCTCTGATTCAACTTCTCCTGTTGAGTCACAAACTGCAATGCATGATTGTCACTGTACAAGATAAAATCCTTTGAGATCAAGTAATGTCTCCATTTTTTCAATGCCTGGATAATAGCATAAAACTCCTTATCATAAGTGGAGTACTTTACTTTCGCTTCATTCAGCTTCTCACTGAAATACTCTATTGGCCTGTCTTCCTGACTCAAGACTGCCCTGATTGCAAATCCGCTTGCATCGCATTTCACTTGAAATGTCCTTCGGAAATCCGGCAATACCAAAACTGGTTGTTCCGTGATCTTCCTCTTCAACAGATTAAAACTTTTCTCGGCTTCTTCTGTCCAGTGAAAAGACTTGTGTCTTTTCTTCACTGTGTCCATCATTGCTGCACTAATTCCACTGAAATTTCTGATGAATTTTCGGTAGAAACTAGCCAATCCGTGAAAACTTCTCACCTCAAAGATATTCTTTGGTATTGGCCAATTCTTGATCATTTCCACCTTATCTGGATCCATCCTCAACTCATTTTCTGAAATAACAAATCCCAAGTAAATGAGCTCCGTCTTCATGAATGAGGATTTCTTCATATTTATCAACAGCTTCTCCTGCTGTAATTTCTGCATCACTGTAGCCAAATGCTTCAAATGCTTTACCACTGTTTTACTGAAAATCAATATATCATCCAAATACACAATAACAAATTTCCCGATGAAATCCATCAAGACTTCGTTCATCAACCTCATGAAGGTACTTGGCGCATTTGTTAATCCAAACGGGATAACAAGCCATTCATACAACCCTTCGTTTGTTTTGAATGCTGTCTTCCACTCATCACCTTCTCTCATGCGGATTTGATGATAACCGCTTTTCAAATCAATCTTTGAAAAATACTTTGCTCCACTCAAGCAATCCATCAGATCATCCATCCTCGGTAATGGAAATCTGTACCTGATGGTTATCTTATTGATCGCCCTCGAGTCAGTACACATCCTCCAGCCTCCATCTTTCTTCGGACTGAGTACTGTTGGAACAACACATGGAATCAAGCTTTCTCTGACTAAACCTTTGTCCAACAAATCCTGGACTTGCCTCTTAACCTCTTCATTCTCTTGCGGCGTCAACCTGTACGCGGCTTTGTTTGGAAAACTGGCTCTTGGAATGAGATCAATATGATGACTCACACTTCTAATCGGTGGAAACGAACGAGGTAATTCGTCCACTACTATGTCAGCGAACTCTTCCAGCAGTTCCTGAACTTCTTCTGGTAAATCATCCACTCTTGTGCTAGTCAGAACAATCCTAGGTTTCCTGACCACGATGAACTGTGGATCCTCCTTCTTCTTAACCTCTGTAAGAAGTTCCTTCCCACTCATGAGAAGTACAATGTTTCTTACTTCCGGCTTCACCTCCTTATCCTTAATTGGAAGCAACATGTG
>JASDQU011444547.1:26133-36428 GCA_032191745.1 Picea mariana
CATTTGAATGCCTTCAATATTGTGGTAAGTCAGTTATTGTATGTTGATATTAAAATTTCTTATGAAGATAAGTGTATCGATTTGTTGTGCTCTTTACCAGACTTGTGGGATAGTATTGTGGCCATAAGTAGTAATTAAACTACTTTAAGTTTCAATGATGTCGTCTCATCCTTGTTATTGAAGGAGATGAGGTGGAAAAATATGGAAATCTAGAGAAAATATGCCTTATTTGCAAGAGGATGCTCACGGGAAAGAAATAGATCGAAGTCCTCAAGTGGGAGATCTAAATCTAGGGGAAGATCTAAATCTCTCAAAAAAATTGTAAAGGTATATACTCAGGCATATTGGACAGAAGGTCCTTCGAGTAATACACGGTAAAAGTATGGTTGAAGGTATGGACAATTTCTCTTTGGATCCTGATTTCTTTGAACATTGCTTATATGGGAAGAAAAATTGTGTAAAATTCACCTCTAGTGCTATGAGGACAAAGTGAATTTTATATTTGGYGCACAATGATGTGTATGKAAATGTATCGGTTCCATCACTGGGAAWWTTTTYTTATTATGTCTCATTTATAGATGACTTATCGATGAACACATGGATTTATTTCCTCAGGAAGAAAGCTGAAGTTTTTGAAAAATTCAAAGAATGTAAGGCTCTTGTGGAGAATCAAACAGAGAATAAAATKAAGGTGTTGAGGATGGATAATGGTGGAAGATTTTATGGAAATGAATTCAAAGAATTATGTAAGAAGTGCGGTATAGAAAGGTAGAAGACAACACCATACACACCTCAGTAGAATGGAGATGCAGAAARGATGAACAGGATGTTGATGGAAAAATCAAGGAGCATGCTCAGTGGTGTTGGATTAGGATGGGAATTATGGGCAGAGGCAGTGGGTACTGCATGTTACCTGGTCAATCGATGACCCTCATCATCACTGGGTGACAAGACTCCACACAAGATATGAACTGGTAAGAAACCCTCTCTTACAGATCTCAGGGTATTTGGTTGTGATGCCTATGTACACGTTCCAAAGGAAAACATGAGTAAGCTAGATAAAAAGGTTGAAACATGAATATTTATTGGGTATAAAGATGGTTTGAAAGGTTATAAGCTTTGGAACCCAAAAACTAAGAAGGTAGTGTATAGTCGAGATGTGGTATTTAGAGAAATCAAATATGTTTTCAAATAGGAAGTCCTACCAAGGGAGGAAGAACTAGAGAAAATAGAGTTTGAATTGAAGGATAATGAATCAAACTCTATAGAATAACAAGAATCAAAACAAGAAGAGCCTCATACTTCATTATTAAGGAGATCAGTTTGGGAAAGAAGGCAACCGAAAAGGTATACTCCACCTGGTTTTTGTTCATTTTTTTTTTTTGTTTATTACTAATGATGATCCTAGAATTGTTAGGGATGCATTAGATTCAAAGGATGACAAACTCTAGAAAAAGGCCACGGTGGAAGAAATGGAAGCATTGGACAAGAATGAGGCTTGGGATCTAGTGAAGGTGCCGAGTGGAAGAAATCCCATTCGTAACAAATGGGTATTTAAGAAGAAGTTGGATGTAGAAGGAAAAGTGGAGAAATACAAATCTCGGTGAGTAGAAAATGGTTATTCCCAGGTAGAGGGAATTGACTTTGGTGAATTTTTTTTCTCTTGTTGCCAAGTTAAATTCTATTAGATTTTTTTAATCTGTTGTTGTTGCTTTTTATTTTGAAGTAGAACAAATGGTTGTGAAAAAAACATTCATACATGGGAATTTGGAAGAAGAAATCTACATTGTTATCACCTAGACTCATATTCCCAAATGATTTCATTGAAAATGCTCCTCTATCACTAAACTTAGCTTGCCTATCCATAAGCCTTTTTCCAAACCAAAACTTCTCCATCTCTTTTATAGATGTTTCACCATTGGCTTGGCTGTCTTTTCTTTAAAGTGATTTTATTGTTTTTATAAGACATGATTGAAGTGGTTACGTGGATTTCAGTCACACCATGGATGGATTGTTTTCATTATCTAAGTTGCAGTATTTTCCTTAATTTGTGAGGTTAAAAATTGTTCACTACAAAAAGAGTGTAGTTTTTGTAGTGCATAAATAACATTATTGTTAAAATGTGCTACAAAAACACAAGTGTTCTGACAACGCATTTTAAAACCATCATTTGAGCACATTGTTGATTTGACATGCCCTCTAATCATTATAAGTTTTAGATCAAGATCTTGTCTCATCACAGATGGTGATTTAGTTCAACATAAGCAAAAATTGTGAAGAGTACTAGATGATTCTGATTGGTGCACATGGGGTCTCATTAAATGTTATGGTCTTATCCATTCATTCCACATGATTTCATAAATTCAACACATCTTTTGTTTTGTTATCAAAGATAAATAAAGGTGATTGTTTTAATATCTTTGTATGCAAGAAAACCTGATTGTGGCAGGTCTATGATCAAACCCTAATTTGTAGAAGAGAAACCTTTGTTTGATACAAGAGAGATAGGGTTTGTTATTGAAAAAATAGCACAAGTAAAGGCTCCATTTATCACAAGGGAAACTAGGTCAAGTAAAATAAAGTTGATCTTGCATGGAGAAGACACATCAAAATAGGGGTTGGTGTCAACTACAGAAAAATAGAGTTTTCTTAAATGTAAAAGAGATATACCTATGAGGAAAACCAAAATCACTAATTCAAAAAGACAAAAGGTAATTATTGAAGGTGTAATCCCAAAACAAGATGTTGGAATAAAGCAACAAAAGAGTCACAACCCTTTAAGGTTTGAAATACCATATCTTAATTTGAAGAAGTCATTATCTCCATCACCAATACCAGCAGAAGAAGTCACAAACAAAATTTCCATTCACAAGTGTTGACAAATCTGAAAAGATGCTCAACGGTCACAAGCTTTTCATTGATCTAAACAAATCAGCATATGAAGAGGATCCATGGGAAGACTGGGATGAAACAGGGGAAACTTCCAAAAAATAGAAATATAAGAATTCAAAGAGAATTATCAAACATCTCAAAGAGTAGAATAAGAAACTCAAAACACAAAATTCCAAGAAAAGCAAAGGTTCTAGTCAGTACACTAGTCGAATTTCAAATATGTTACAAAAATCTTTAAACACTTTGGGAAAGTTATGGAAATGATTGTTTTAGAGGCTAAAATAGGACACGGTTTTCGAGCAAATGGTGAGGAATTTGGAAAATCCATAAAAAAAACCCACTTGCATGATGGTCTCATTTAGCTAACATTAGGGTTGTTTCCCAAAATGATGAACCATATAGGAGTTGTGGATGGATCTTTGAAACTATTTTTTCCAGAATTTGTGTCTCCTAAAAATCACCAATTAAAGGATTCAATCCAGATTTCCAGGCATTCGATCCCAACATTTCCATATTATTTGCAGCAAATCAAAGATTAATTTTATTTTGGATTTAATAATAGGATTCACTCCTATAAGATGACAACAATTGGATTATTGCAACATTTATATATTTTATCATTTGAAAGGTGAAAACATCTTCATTTGGGAAGCCTAGGTTGGATTTTGGGAATTGGAAAGAAAAGGAATATATTTGGAAATTGTAAAAGTGTTTATTGTATGCAACATTTCATACTCAAGAAATCATAAATCCTGATGGTTAGACTGTTTACATGTGTATTTCATGTTCGTCTATCTTATTTGAATGCAATTGGAATTAATCCAAAGCATTGATTTCTCCTTATTTCAACTTTAATTTTTAGTAAATTTGTTACTATCAGATTACCTATTTTGAGGATATGCATTTAATAAATACTTGTTTCAGGTTTCAAATGTCATTTAGAAACTTGAAAATCTTCTTTATGCAAGTAACATATTGTTAGATTGTATTATGTGTTTTCTACCTTTTTCCTCTATATTTAATTGTCAATTTGACTGATCTATTAGTATGGATGTTCTTGACTAAATGAAGTGTTTCTTATTATTTGACTGAAAGAGTGTAACCAGTCTTATAATCTTCCATCCTATTCAACTACCCGATCTATAAACCAACCTTGACCTACAAATTAAATCATTGCAATAATTGAGGTGCCCTAGCTGTGTACCATAGCAGTATGGTGTAAAATTTAGGGATAACATACATGAAGCATCTAGGAGGCTTTGCGGTGAAGGGGAAGAAAGAGATAGTGTGGAGGCTGAAAAAGTCCATGTATGGGTTAAAACAATCACCAAGGATGTGGTATCAAAAGTTTGATACTTATATGTTGGGACTTGGCTTCACAAGGAGAAAAGTTTATCATTGTGTGTATTTCAAAATAATCGGTGATCTATTTATTTATTTGGTCGAGTATGTGGATGATATGTTGTTGATAGGAAATGACAAAGAGATTATCCAAGATGTGAAAACTCAATTTTCCTATAAATTTGACATGAAGGATATTGGTGCTACAAATTTCATTTTGAGCATGGAAATTAAAAGAGATTGGGCAAACAGGAAACTATAGTTAAATTAGAGGAAACACGTCAAGACGATATTGCAAAGGTCTAATATGTAGAAATGTAAATCGACCAGGGTTCTTATTCCTATAGGTGTAAATTTATTTGCAGATCAATGTCCTAAGACACTAGAAGAGGAAGAGGACATGTTAATTCGTGTTATGTATGCTATTGTGGTTGGAAGTTTGATGTATGCAATGGTCTGTACTAGACTGTACATTACATATGCAATGGAAGTTTTGAATAGGTATATGTAAAAACTAGAGAAGGATCATTGGACATCAATAAAGAGGGTTTTCAGGTATTTGCATGGCACTACTAGTTATGGATTGTGCTACCAAGGAAGACTAGGATAAAATAGAGTGTTGGACATATATAGGTTTGTTGATACAGACTGGTATGGATATCTAGATTGCAGAAGATCTACAAGTGGGTATGTGTTTAACATATTTGGAGGAGCAATAAATTTGATGAGAAAAAGACAGGTTGTAGTGGTACTCTCAATTACATAAGTTAAATACATGGTAGCCACTTATGCATGCAAGGAAGCAGTATGGTTACAGAGATTGTGTTCAGGTATTGGGTTGGTACAAGCTGTAAGGATAGATTGTGACAGTCATAGTGAAATATTCCTTGCGAAGAACCCAACTTATCATTCAAAGACAAAGCATATAATGTTTAGCATCACTTTGTGAGAGACATGGTTGAAGACAAGAAGGTGTTGTTGATGAAGGTGGATACTTTGAAGAATGTTGCAAATTCATTGAAAAAATATGTGAGCATGGAGAAGTCCTCTTGGTGTAGAGAAACAATGGGCATTGTTTCCCTGGATTGTTAACTATGTAATCCTATGACTCCTTGTATGCAAAGAAAACAACAAGTGGGAGATTCTTGGGTATGTGTTGTATTATTTACACGAACAAACCTAGTGTCTGTGTTGCTTCGAGCACACAAGGGGGTCACAAAGGGGGGCGCTAGGCCACCCATTGCCAGGGGGGTTGTAGGGGGGAAAAGCCCCTGAAAAAAAAATTGGCAGTTTTTTGCATCTGTTTTTAGTAGTTTTTCAACACATGGTTTTCGTCGATGCTTTTCTAATTCTGGTTAAGGAATTAGGGTTCTTGACTAATCTGAGTCAATGGATTAGGGATTTTGGATTCCATGGGATCCTATATATTACATTGTAAACAATGAAGATGATGAATAAATAATTACAGGTGCGGCTATAAATAGATTGTTGGTTTTCTTGGTTTAGGTTTCAAGGGAAAAATCTTTATCTTTGTGTATTGTGTATGTGTCATTGTATCTTTTCTATTTTTATTAAGAATCCATTTGAAATAATTAATTGTACTAGGTTAAAATCTATAGTAGTTTGTCTACTCTTGAATAAAGACAAGTTACAAGAGGAGGAAGGGAAAGAACTTGATCTTGTGTATGACACAGGTTATGAACTGGATAGTTATTTTGAGTGCCAAAGTAGTTATTAATTCCAAGGTCCACTAGACATGGAATTAGGGCAGATCTTGTAGAGTGGGATGGGGAAATAAATATCTACAAAGGGAGTGAAAAACTGCAGAACATGTAATGAAAAGTGGATAATGGATTGAGGAAGAGGAGAGCCAAATTATTATTCAACTGCTACAAAGTTTGAATAAATTACAAGGACAAATTGACAAGGATTCTCACATAGGACATGAAGCCAACAGGTGAAAAATGTCATTAGCATGCATAGGGAGTTAAGGAGGACTCCATATGATTGAAGGTAGAAATGTAGGGAAGGTTGCAAATCTTTCTATGAAATAAAACAAAGATCGTAGGAGATAACGGGTGAGTCATACAGATGGGTAAATCATCTCTAGGGATTAGTCTATGAGTAATTATAAGGGTTGTTAATTATGAATTGAAAAATATGGTTGAAGAGTCTTAGGCAAGAAGGAAATACACTTCTATTATCAAAGTGCGCAATCAAAAGTGACAATAGAAGAATACAACATTTCATTGGGATCAGTTTGGTATTTATAGGACAAGCAGGGTTTTGCGATGAATTATTAAATGCACTGAAGAGAAGTATTTTAAAAATTGAGTAAATCCAATAGATAGCTAGATATAATGGAAAGGAACGTCATAATGATAATGGTTAAGGTGATTCAAGGATACTGCAGTATTGAGATGATTGAATGTTATAAATTACATCATCCCAAGGTGTTGGAAGGTTCTATAAAGGTAACGATGGAACATGGTTTCCTAAGTGGAGGTAGTGGCGAATTTGAAATGTTGGCTGGAAATGCAAAATGGCTAAGTTGGACTTGTTTAGAATAGGTTCAGATCAGGTAAAAGTAGTGCACAATTGAGTAGAAGTGATAATGCACAGGGTTGCAGAGATCTAGAAGGATTCAAGGACAATGATATGGAGCACAAGATGTTGAAACATATATGTGTTGGAGTGCATACAAGAAGAGATGCATGATGCATATAGTAAAGATAGAATTCATGTGCATTGGTTGACATGATGAGATTGAATGCTTGGTGTTAGAACTCCTATATTGGGCATTTTTCAAAGAAATATTTTCTCTAAGGGAAATTTCGATAGCTCCTCCATTAAATTTTGGCACACCATGATTGAGATTCACATTTTGGTTAATATATTCAGATTCTCTTGGGAAAAATTCAAAGTTTGACAAATTTTGAATTTAAATTGGTTTTAAAAATAGTTTTTCTCCTCGGCCTTTGTGCAGGGTTTTTATTTATTTTTATTAGTAAATTTGGCTAAACAAAAAATATTGGACCCAATCTCCAATTAGTCCACATGTTGTTGAAGTTAAGCGCCAAGTACCAACACATCACAAGTCAAGCCAAAGTGTATCACCCAAGCGCCAAGCCACCAAGGAGGAGCTAACGAGGGGGCGCCACTATGCTCGATGCATCAAGTTATGTTAGGAGCGCTGGCATATTTAAATAGCAATAAAGTGTTTTTGTCCGAAAAATGTGGGATAGAAGTTCAAAACACAACAAAACAAAAAGTACTAGCTCCATATCCTAGATGCATGTGTCTTATTGCATGTTCGGTGTCTTGAAAGGTGGTTAAGCTTAAATGTTTACAAATATCGAAGAGACAACCCGAGCTAGAGTTTCCAAGAACAAGTGCTCGATGAGTGCATAGCCGTGTCAAGCATCTGGATGATTGGTTGGAGGGATTCTACCAAGTGTCCAAGGATTCAAACCCTTAAGAAATTTCTTTTAATTGTTGATTTCTCAATTCCAAGTGTTAGATGCCATTAAATGAAGCTCGACAATAATTACACCATCTTGTCAGGATGTTTTATATGTAAATGATGTTGGACGAGGAATCTCGAGGTCTATTGCAAATTCATCATTCACAGAGTATGTCAATACTATTCGTAACAATCAAACTATGGCTCAAAGTGGAGACCCGGGATCACATTTGGATTATAATAAGCAGCTTGCAATTGGTCATGTTCTTATGATTCTCATATCCTCTGCTAAAATTCCGAGATGGTGACATTTTTCTGTGTATGATCATTACAAATAGATGCTCAGCGTAAAAAGCTATCAGGGAACACTAAATTTGTTTTGCATCCATGGTGTAAGACCATTATCATTCTCATCTCTCGATAAAAGCTTCYAACGGTGTATTGTAATATAATACAAAATCATCAGAAGAAAGATGGATTTGATTATTATAAATTTTATAGGCTGAAATAATTACAAAGGGGGTTCTAAATCTACAACAGAAGTTATCAATTGTGAGGAGAGCGAACAWTGCATTTTTACAAGAGAAGTTGCTTGGGATACTTCTTCACGGACTCTATTTGATGTATATGAACAATATGGGGAGATTGAAGAAGGAATTGTTATTATGGGTAACGCATCCGTAAAGTCAAGAGGATTTGGCTTTATCATATTTAAGTATATGAATTCTTCTCAAAGGGCATCAAAGGATCCTAGCAACACTATTGATGGGAGGATTACTATCAGCGATCTGACAGTGGCAAGCACAAGTGGCAGAGCACCTCAAATTTCTAGATTCAAAGTACAAAATCGGTTGTAGCATTCCAGATTTAGAGGGATTTAACTCCATCATTTGAGGTGGAAGAAGCTCGACATATGGAAGACTTAAACCCAAATTTCCGGTAGTCAATCAGATCCTGTTTTTAAGGCAGTAGAATAGTCAAACCTTATAGGTGGCAGGGGATTCATCAATTGAAGATAATAATTCTAGATTTGCAAGGATTGGCAGAAATTTCCATATCAAGCAGAAGATCATTTTTAAAAAAAGTTTTTGACTCTCAAGATTCTAGTAATCGAGAGACCTTACAGTCTTTCCTGGATATTGTGGCTGAGATTTTTCATAATGGCTATTTTTAGTTGTTTGTTAGCAATTGGCTTGAGCTATATCTGCTATATATTCTGTAAATTGTTATAGAGAAAGGGGGAATGATCTCTAAGACCCGAGAGGTCTAAGAGAGAGTTTGGAAGATCCAAGAAGAGATGAGAGGGATTTGTAGAGTATATAAAGTATCTGGTTTAAGTCGGAGACCTGATTCTATTTCTATGTCAAAGAACTTCAGCTGATAAATAAAGCTTTTGATCAATTAGTCATTACTTTTTTGTGTTATCATATTTTATCAAATTTATTCTATCATATTTTATCAAATTTATTCTATTAGATGTGTGATTGTTGAAGATATTGTAGTAAGGATTACTACAATAGCTTCCATGAAAAACATTTTATTCATTTTTTAATGTTTGGAAAGGATTTCCAAGCTATTACGGGTTCTTCCTGTAGCTATACCAAAAGCAAGTTCTTTGGTCTAACCTACAACTGTGTTTTTTTTCTAAATTCTTCATTCACAACTATTCAATTTCAGAACAGATATATGCCTTATTTAGCCAAACTTGTCTTCCATAGAATGTTAGGTTAAGGTCATTATATTTAATGGACTCCATGCCAAATGGCTTCACTTCCTTCTTGTTGAACATATCACTCTCAAAATTTCCTAAAAACCCAACCCAATTAATTTGATTCTAAGATGTGCTAGGCTTGTTCCTAGAGTAGTCTAGGAACAACTTCTAGCGCTAACACTTGGTGCATTAGTGCATGTGGGAATACTTGGGAATACATGTGGCATGCTCATAGAATAAGAATATTCTATTGTTATATATGCAATAGTGATGTCATGATAATTGAATATGACTAATTATATATTATGTATCTAGGAAAAAATTTTATAGCATGGTTGAAGATGTTGATGATGGTGTCATTGCATACAATCGTCATCAGTATAAATACAAATGAGTATGGTAAGAATGTTTATCAAGAGGTTGCTAAAGGGATCCTGCAAGCTTATACAAAATACCAATTGTTCAGGTAGCATCAAGTAATTTGATAACAACTATGCAGGTATGCATTTGGTTGCTTATGTTGCATAAAATGATGAAGGGAATTGAGGTAATAATTCCCTCGGGTGAAGTTCAACATTTGAATTGATGTGTAAAGGTAGAGGGCCTTGAAGGTACAATTTTTTTTTTAATTATTGAATGCATTTATATATCATTCAATGGTACGCTATATTGGTTATGAGATCATAGCTAGGTGAAGTCAAGAGACATACTCCTATTATATAAATGGATGTCAATAGAGATATCCATGTGTGAGGCCATGATGTGGTTGAATATGGAAGAGTTATAGTGACATAGAAGTTCTTAATGGTCTTCCCCCGTATAACCGATGTTTGGACTACAACCTCTTTATCGACATTGAAGAGCACTAAAGGATTTAATTCTCAGTGT
>JASDQU011444548.1:7434-18793 GCA_032191745.1 Picea mariana
TTGGCTTTTCCCTTGCATCTCGTATGGAAAAAGGGGATGGAGGTTTTGGGGATGTTTCCACCTTGTTTGGGCCATGCATTGTCTATGCATTAAGGTTTTCCATAGGGGTCATTTAGGCAGGTAGCACCACATTGTCACTTGTTGAGGACTAGTGCTGTGGATCCCAAGGACACCTCGATGTGTAGTCTGGAAGGTTGTAGGGTTTCACTGTTCCCTACCTCTTCCTCTCTATTTTGGTTGTTTCCACCCTTTCCAGGAGCGTTTGTTGGTGATCCCACTATGTGCGATCGAAAGTGGAGGAGGGGAGATCGGGGATGTTCTCAGCTTATTTTGTCTACTGGTTAAGGTGGCCGCAGGGGCCGTTTCGACGGGAAGCACCACATTGACACTGGTATTGGACTAGTGCCATGGATCCCAAGGACACCTTGATGCATTTGTTCAGAAGGTTGGAGGGTTCACTGTCCCCTCTTCTTCTTTTTGTTGCGGTTGTTTCGAGCCCACGTCAGGAGTGCCCTTTGTTCTTGACTGATCACACTTCGTGGACCAAAGATTGAGATAGGAGGAGGGAGTGCGGTTGGGGATGTTCTCTGCTTCTTTTGTCTACAGGTTAAGGTGGTCGCAGGGGCCATTTCGGCGGGAAGCACCACATTGACGTTGGTATTGGACTAGTGCCATGGATCCCAAGGACACCTTGATGCGTGGTTTGGAAGCTTGGAGGGCTCGTTGTCTCTTCTTCTTCATTCTGTTGCGGTTGTTTTGAGCCCATGTCGGGAGCGCTCTTTGTTCTCAGTTGAACCCACTTCGTTATTCGAAAGTTGAGAAAGGAGGAGGGAGTGGGGTTGGGGGATGTTCTCACCTTCTTTTGTCTACGGGTTAAGGTGGCCGCAAGGGCCGTTTCGGCAGGCAGCACCACATTGACGCTAGTATTGGACTAGTACTGTGAATCCCAAGGACACCTTGATGCGTTGTTTGGAAGGTTGGAGGGTTCATTGTCTCCTCTTCTTATTTTTGTTGCGATTGTTTCGAGCCCATGCCGGGGGCACTCTTTGTTCTCTGTTGAACTTGCTTCGTGGACTGAAAGTTGAGAAAGGAGGAGGAGGATCGGAGCTCATGGACGTTCTCACCTTCTTTTGTCTATGGGTTAAGGTGGCCGCAGGGGCTATTTCGATGGGCAACACCACATTGACGCTAGTATTGGACTAGGGCATATCCATTCTAACCTTGTCTTGTCTGTTCACATCCTCCTATTGCTTGTTCCCTCGAGGGCAAGGTGTAAAAGCTAACATAGTTTTTATATTTTTGTTGAAATCTCCCTGACTTGATGGGTGTTCAGAGTGTGCTCTATATGGAGAGTTTTTGGATGCCTTTTGAAGTGCTAGGGTGTTACTTGGTTGATCCTGCCAGTAGTCATATGCTTGTCTCAAAGATTAAGCCATGCATTTCTAAGTATGAACTAATTCAGACTATGAAACTGCAGATGGCTCATTAAATTAGTTATAGTTTCTTTGATGGTACCCTACTACTCGGATGGCTTACCCGCTTCTCCAGTGAATCATGATAACTCGACAGATCGCATAGCCCTTGTGCTGGCGATGCTTCATTCAAATTTCTTCCCTATCAACTTTTGATGGTAGGATAGAGGCCTACCATGGTGGTGACGGGTGATGGAGAATTAGGGTTCGATTCCGGAGAGGGAGCCTGAGAAACAGCTACCACATCCAAGGAAGGCAGCAGGCGCGCAAATTACCCAATCCTGACATGGGGAGGTAGTGAAAATAAATAACAATACTGAGCTCATTGAGTCTGGTAATTGGAATGAGTACAATCTAAATCCCTTAACGACGATCCATTGGAGGGCAAGTCCGGTGCTAGCAGCCGCGATACTTCTAGCTCTAATAGCATATATTTAAGTTGTTGCAGTTAAAAATCTCGTAGTTGGATCTTGGGTCATAAAGGTCGGTCCGCCTACTCGGTGTGCACTTGCCCTTCCATCCCTTTTGCCAGTGGCATGTTCCTGGCCTTAATTGGCTGGGTCGTGGTTCCGACGTTGTTACTTTGAAAAAATTAGAGTGCTCAAAGCAAGCTTATGCTCTGAATACATTAGCATGGAATAACGTGATAGGAGTCTGGTCCTATTGTGTTGGCCTTTGGGACCAGAGTAATGATTAATAGGGACTATTGGGGGCATTCGTATTTCATTGTCAGAGGTGAAATTCTTGGATTTATGAAAGATGAACCACTGCGAAATCATTTTCTAAGGATGTTTTCATTAATCAAGAACGAAAGTCAGGGGCTCGAAGACGATCAGATACCGTCCTAGTCTCAACCATAAACGATGCCGACCAGGTATCGGCGGATGTTGCTCTAAGGACTCCGCCAGCACCTTCTGAGAAATCAGAGTGTTTGGGTTCCGGGGGGAGTATGGTCACAAGGCTGAAACTTAAAGGAATTGACGGAAGGGCACCACCAGGAGTGGAGCCTACAGCTTAATTTGACTCAACACGGGAAAACTTACCAGGTCCAGACATAGTAAGGATTGACAGATTGAGAGCTCTTTCTTGATTCTATGGGTGGTGGTGCATGGCCCTTCTTAGTTGGTGGAGTGATTTGTCTAGTTAATTTCGATAGTGAACGAGACCTCATCCTGCTAACTATCTACGTGGAGGTTCCCCTTCGTGGCCAGCTTCTTAGAGGGACTATGGCCGTTTAGGCCATGGAAGTTTGAGGCAATAACAGGTCTGTGATGCCCTTAGATGTTTTGGGCCACACACATGCTACACTGATGCAGTCAACGAGTTTTTCTCCCTAGTTCGAGAGGATCAGGAAATCTTCTCAAATTGCATCGTGATGGGGATAGGCCATTGCAATTATTGGTCTTCAACGAGGAATTCCTAGTAAGTGTGTGTCATCAGCTCATGTTGACTACGTCCCTGCCCTTTGAACACACCGCCCGTCGCTCCTACCGATTGAATTATCCGATGAAGTGTTTGGATCGCGTCAACAAGGGTGGTTCACCGCCGATGATGTCGTGAGAAGTTCACTGAACCTTATCATTTAGAGGAAGGAGAAGTCGTAACAAGGTTACCGTAGGTGAACCTGTGGTAGGATCATTGTCAGCAGGGACCGATGAATCTTTGCTCGCGGTGGGTTGTTGCATGCCTCTCACTCGGTCTGTGTTTGGATGAGGTAGTGTGTCACCACTTTTGGAGGGTTGATCATGGCGTTTCTGGCTCGGCTTGTGCTTTTTGCAAGCATCGATTGTTGTTCTTGGCCTCCTTCCACACTCCAAATTTGTTGATGGGTGTTCATCGATCATTGCTAGTAGGGGGGAGGGTGCTTATCCTTTTGTGTTGTGCATCCCCTCTCCGATGGAGAGTGTGGGTGAGGCTTTGGTTCCATGACAGGAAAAATGTTGTAGGGATCCCTTGCTACATCGTGGGAGCTTTTCCTCACCATTCTTCATCGCAGGGTGGATGCTCGGTGCGGTGCGAGAAGTCCCTTCCTTTGTTTGCGTCTTTGTTTTCTTCTTCCTTACCTAGGCAAGCTTTTCCGTTGGTCGTTGGCTCGAGGCAAGGGTGGCTTGTGCCTTGTACATCTCTCATTCCGTGAGGGGTAATCGTCAATGGGATGGATGAAAAGAGGCTCAACCCACTGGGCTGGCCACCCTAGTCCCTCTCAATTGTTCCCTCTGACCCCCTGGCGGAAGTTGGACGTTCGGGTTCAGGAGACCCTTCTCTGTAGGTACCAACTCCATCGGTGTTGCACATTGTGGTTAGTTTCCTTTGGTGGGACTACTTCTTTTGAACTTGGAGCTCAGGTTGATGTGGATTGAGTTTCGGAAAGACATTCCACTCTCTGTTCCTGTGTTTGCGGTGAAAATGTTGTGGCCCTACGTTTATCTAGTGGTGATTGTTTTACGTTTGAGCGACTTCTCTGTCTTTGGACTAAGACGTTTGAATGTTGTCCCGTGCATTCATCACTGGAAGGCTGTTTGGTGTCTGACATTGTTTGCATGGCGCGGGTGGGGGGGAGTGGTGGGTGTGTGCTCTTTGGTCCGGTGGGAGTGCTTTGTTGAACCCGGAGCTCAAGTTGATGACGATGGAGTTTCACAAAGACATTCCACTCTCCATTACTGGGCGTGCGGGGAAAGTGTTTGTGGCCTTGCGTTTTTCTAGTGGTGACTGTTTTACATTTGAGTGACTTCTCCATCTTTGGACCAAGATGTTCAAATGCTATCCTGTGCATTCATCATTGGAAGAATGTGTGGTGTCGAATGTTTTGTTCGCACGACGCGGGTGGGTGGGAGTGGTGCGTGCGGGAGGGATTTTTCATCTGTGTCGGTTGCACATTTTGGTAAGAGAGACCTCGCATCCTCCTTTTTCCCCTGCAAGTTCTTCAATGCTTTAGTGGCCCTCGGTTTGTCCAGTGTCAACTTTTGGCCGGTGACTTCTCTGCTCTAGTGTCCGATTGCTGTCGCTTTCCTTATTCACTGGGTGACCGTTGGGCATTATTTGTATAGGGGAAAGAGGAGGTGGGTTTCCAACCAGCGGGATGTGCTTTCGGGTTGGTGTTGGTCAATTTTTCGATTTGTGAGCAAGAGGAGGAGGACGAGGAGGAGGGTTTCCTTCCAGTGGATGTGATTTTCAGGTTGGCGTCGGTTGCTTTTCTATAAGAGGCGCTGCACCGTCTTTTCCTTGGGAGTGCTTCGTTGTAGTTGCAACCCTCGGTTCATCTAGTGTTGAATTTTTCCAGGCGACTTCTCCGCCTCGGAATATCAATGCTGTTGCTTGCACCCATCGCGGGTTCCCTTCTGGTGGGTGTGCTTATGGGTAAGAGAAGTTAGATCCTCTTTCCTTGCGAGTGTCGGTCGGTTTTGGGGAAGTAAGAGAACTCACATCCTCTTTCCTTGCGAGTGCTTTGATGTCCTTTTTTTACGGTCCTTGGATTGATCGACAATGATTTTTGGGCAGCGGCTTCTCCGTGCCCGCATTTGAAAGCTGTCGCTATCCATCATCATCATGGGAATGTCGTTGGGCCATGGGGTGTCGTTTGTACTGGGGGCAAGGGTGGGTGGGCTATCTCTCTCTATTTGAATATAACTTGTGCTCATTTTTCTTTTGCTTTGCTGAAAGGGGAAATTGTCGGGAATCGGGCTTGTGGAGGGATGAAAGCAGCGCGCTGTTGGGACTGGCCACCCTAGTCCCCCCTGACCATCATTCCCTACAATTTCCCCTTGTATTTGAGTCTTGGTAAATCTTTCTTTGTTTGTTTGACCCTCTTGTGGAATGGGTAGTGAATTTGTGTCTTATGGCCCTCGGGTCAGACAACTTGTGCTTGTTTTTCCTTTTCTTCATCGAAAGGGGGAATTGTGGGGAATCGGTGTTTTGGAGGGATGAAAGTAGCGCACTGTTGGACTGGCCACCCTAGTCCCCCCTTGATTGTCATTCCCTTCAAGTCCCCCTCTCAAGTTGAGGTCATGGAAAGCTTGCTCTATTTGTTCGAGCCTCCTGTGTACGGCGGGGGAGTGCATCTGTCTTGTGGGGTGGGAGGGTTGTTGTCGTTTGAGGTGCTGTGTGCATTGTGGGATTTTCCATTGGTTGCATGGACACCTTGTCTAGCGAAGTGGGGGTTCATCGGTAACGTGAGGAAATGACTCTCGGCAATGGATATCTCGGATCTTGTCACGATGAAGAACGTAGCGAAATGCGATACTTAGTGTGAATTGCAGAATCTCGTGAATCATCAAGTTTTTGAACGCAATTTGTGCCCGAGGCCTCGATCTAGGGCAAGTCTGTCTGGGCATCGCATCCTACATACACACGCTCCCTGCAAGGCATGGGGGATGAGAAAAGATGGTCATCTGTTCCCAATGTGGTTCGGTCGGCTGAAATACATGCCATGGTCCATGTCTTGTGTCGACGAGCGATGATATTGTCCCCTTGTTTGGGCGAGTCAGCATTGGTTGATGCAGGGTGTGTGCAACATTTTGGGAACTTGCTTTGCCCATCGAATTTCCATCTTGGTGGAGGTATTTGGATCCAAATGCGACCCCAGCTCAGGCTAGAACACCTGCTGAGTTTAAGCATATAATTAAGCGGAGGAAAAGAAACTTACAAGGATTCCCCTAGTAACGGCGAGCGAACCGGGAAGAGCCCAGCATGAAAATTGGGTGGCAGTGTCGCCTGAATTGTAATCTGTAGAAGCTTCCTTAGCAGTGGACCGGGCCCAAGTCCCCTGGAAAGGGGCGCCTGAGAGGGTGATAGCCCCGTCGGGCTGGGACCCTGCCGCACCACGAGACGTTGTCGGCGAGTCAGGTTGTTTGGGAATGCAACCCTAATTAGGTGGTAAATTCCATCCAAGGCTAAATATGGGTGAGAGATCGATAGCGAACAAGTACCGTGAGGGAAAGATGAAAAGGAATTTGAAAAGAGAGTTAAAGAGTGCTTGAAATTTCCAGGAGGGAAGCGGATGGAGGCCGACGATGCATCTCGGTCAGATGCGGAACGGTTCAAGCTGGTCCACCACTTGACTCGAGGTGCGAACCAACACAGAACGTTGAATCAGCACAAGTGTGGGTGGAGTACTGCCTGTTGGTTTGCTGTTGTGGTGATCGAGGAATGAAGCGTGTGCCCTTGGGGTGGGCCACTGTGCACCTGCACACTCGTGGTGTTGGTTGGCGGGCTTTCCATTCGACCCATCTTGAAACAAGGACCAAGGAGTCTAACATGTGTGTGAGTCGATGGGTTTATAAACCTGCGAGGCATAAGGAAGCTGACGGGCGAGAACCCCTCTCCATGGGGTGCATTGCCGACCGACCTTGAGCTTGTACAAAGGGTTCGAGTGCGAGCACACCTGTTGGGACCTGAAAGATGGTGAACTATGCCTGAGCAGGGCGAAGCCAGAGGAAACTATGGTGGATGCCAATAGTGATAATGACGTGCAAATAATTCATCTGACTTGGGTATAGGGGAAAAATACTAATCGAACCATCTAGTAGCTGGTTTCCTCTAAAGTTTCCCTCAGGATAGCTGGAGCTCATGTGTGATTTTTATCGGGTAAAGCAAATGATTAGAGGCATCGGGGGCGTAATTCCCTTGACCTATTCTCAAACTTTAAATAGGTAAGACGGTGCGGCTACTCCTTTGAGCCATGCCACGGAATAAAAAGCTCCAAGTGGGCCAATTTTGGTAAGCAGAACTGGCGATGCAGGATGAACCGAAAGTTGAGTTACGGTGCCAAATTGCGCGCTAACCCAGATCCCACAAAGGGTGTTGGTTGATTAAGACAGCAGGATGGTGGTCATGGAAGTCAAAATCCGCTAAGGAGTGTGTAAAAACTCACTTGCCGAATCAACTAGCCCTGAAAATGGATGGCGCTGAAGCGCGCGACCTATACTCGATCGTCAGAGCAATTTCTAGGCTTCGATGAGTAAGAGAACGTGGGGGTCATTGAGAAACCTTGGGCGTGAGCCTGGGTGGACCATTCCCCGGTGCAGATCTTGGTGGTAGTAGCAAATATTCAAATGAGAACTTTGAAGACTGAAGTGGGGAAAGGTTCCATGTGAACAACACTTGGACATGGTTTAGTCGATCCTAAGAGATGGGAAAGCCCTGTATCAAGGGTGCACTATGCATGAACATTGAAAGGGAATCAGGTTAATATTCCCAAACCGGGACATGGCATCGGACAACAACGTTAGCAAATTTGGAGACGTCGTCGGGGGCCCCGGGAAGAGTTATTTTTTCTTTTTAACAGCTTGCCCACCCTGAAATCGGCTCAACCAGAGATAGGGTTCAGCAGCTGGAAGAGCATCGCACGTCTTGCAGTGTCATGTGAACTCTCTGCAGCCCTTGAAAATCTAGAGGGCCGAGTACCGTCCATGCTCGGTTGTAATCATAACCGCATCAGGTCTCCAAGGTGAACAACCTCTGGTTAATAGAACAATGTAGGTAAGGGAAGTCGGCAAAATGGATCTGTAAATTTGAGAAAAGGATTGGCTCTAAGGGCTGGGCCTAGGGGTCTGCGTCCTCAACCTGTGGGCTGTCGACAGTCTACCCGAGCTGCTATCGCGGCAAGGGCAGGCAGTCGCGTGATGATTGGGCTATGGACATAGAATGTCCTCTTGCGGGGGCTTTTCCCTAAGGGGCGAACAGTCGACTCAGAACTGGTACGGACAAGGGGATTCCAACTGTTTAATTAAAACAAAGCATTGTGATGGTCCCTGCGGATGCTGACACAATGTGATTTCTGCCCAGTTCTCTGAATGTCAAAGTGAAGAAATTCAACCAAGCGTGGGTAAACGACGGGAGTAACTATGACTCTCTTAAGGTAGCCAAATGCCTCGTTATCTAATTAGTGATGCACATGAATGGATTAATGAGATTCCCACTGTCCCTATCTACTATCTAGAGAAACCACAGCCAAGAGAACGGGCTTGGTAGAATCAGCGAGGAAAGAAGACCCTGTTGAGCTTGACTCTAGTCCAACTTTGTGAAATGACTTGAGAGGTGTAGAATAAGTGGGAGTCGTTTTCGATGCAAGTGAAATACCACTACTTTTAATGTTATTTTACTTATTCCGTGGGGCGGAGATGGGGCATTGCCCCTGTTTTTGGCCTTAAGACACGTTTCGATGGGTTGATCTGGGCAAAAGACATTGTCAAGTGGGGAGTTTGGCTGGGGCAGCACATCTGTTAAAATGTAATGACCCTTTTCTTATTACTGTGAATAATTTCATAAATAATCCTAAACATGAGCTAAATTATAATTAATTATTATATAACCTTAATTGATTACAAGTTATTAATTAATTATTTTGATTATACTTAGCTGAAGTATGATTCACTCCTTGATTAAGGGTTAATGAATGAGTAATTATTAAATGAGACATTAAATGATTAATTATTAAATTAATGGTTAGTGATTAATTAATTATTAATTAAAGTAATTGATTAATTATGTATTAAAATGAGGGAAAATAAAATATAAGTTTAAATGGGTTACGTATCCCATAAGGGATAACGTAACCCATACGTAAAATGAATATTAAGTAAAGGATAAGCCCATTAAATAGAAATAAATGTATGGATAAGGGGTTTGGTGAGGAGTAAAGGTGTGAGGGCGGTGAAGGAGGCATAAGGGAGGGAGAAGGACCATGGAGGAGGATTATTCATTTTGGGGGGATTATTCATTCGTGCATTCTACAGGAGAGGAGATTTTGGGAGCTTTGAGACAGAGTTAGAACAGTGGGATTTACAGTGCACCGGGGCTGAGGGGTTTTGGGCTCGGAGGGCTAGGACGTCCATAGATGTCCTAGGGCCAGGCGTACTGGTCAGTAGGGTGGCTGATTTTGGGGTATTCTAAGGAGAAGGTTCAAGCTGCTGCAGATAGTAGCATCAGAGACAGGTATTTAAACTCAAAATTGTGAATTGTTTACTTAAATTTAATATTTATTGCCAAAGTTTATTTACGCAAGTATGCACATAGCTTTGGAAATTATGAAAATTATACTTCTTAAAAGCTTACAGAAATTAAGTAAATTGGTACAGAAATTAAGTAAATTGGTAGAAATATAAGTGTCTTTTCAATGACGGGTACTACATCTGGTATCAGAGCCCTGGTTCAAATCTGGAACCGAGGGCCTGCTTAACCTGCACGTAAAACAGAGGACATTAATAAAAATAAAGGTAGAATAAATAAATGTAAAACAAATTTACCAGGTCAAGACTCAAAACGAAATAGCAAGCCTTGTAAGTGTCAGCCATACATTTATCATGCTAAAGCAACCCCTGCTTAGCACATTATATCAGTGATAGATCACAACATTATACCAACCAACATCCTCGTCATGACAAGCAAAAAAAAAAGAGGTTAATGAAGGTTTCCAATCAATGTTTATAATACAAACATAACATAAGCTAGTTCCAGATTTTGAAGATCCAAAGATGCACGAATTCAACATCAAACATATATCTGAAATGCAATTATAATGTTGGAAATTTAAAACAAGTTCCAGCATACCATTGCATTTCCTCGAAGAGCTATTTAATCCTAATCCACATCCATCACCATTAACAACCACAACCAGTGCAATATAAATGTCTGCCAAAGAATGAAAATGCATGTAAACAAAGAAAACCACTATGCTAGGCCTGCTAAGCAACCTTGAGGGATTTGAATTTTGTTAACCTTAAAAATGTGTGCAGTTTGACGAGGTGTACCCAAAACACTAGGATGAAGATGTGTGGACAATACAGACCTTGTATATTTCCATACAAATCAAACTTTATAAAATTGACACAAGCAACCACACATGTTTGCTGAACAGAATGCAGTCTTGACCAATTAAAAGCAATGTGACTACGTGGGGATGGAGATAATCACAGAGCTCCGCGAACAGAATCAGGGCGGATTCCTTTAACCTCGGCGACTCGGAGCTCGCGCAGCGAAACATAAAGACCATGAGCTCCGGCCACGAGAGCGAAGGTGGCTAGCTCGGCCACGGTGTCGCAGAGATTTTTAATTACGCCCCACGTCTCTTCTCGCTGCAGGTAGGGGGAGAGGCGTGGCCAGAGAAAGGCGGAGCTCTTCTGGCAGAGCTCTTCCAACACACAAACGCGCGTGCAACGCCAATAAAAAACCCCAAAGTCCAACCTAAAACCTCACTCAACAATGGATTAACAAACCAACAATTAGCAATAAAAGAATAAAACACCCCGAGAAAGAACACAGCCCGAAAACTCAACCTGAAACTACCCATTTTCGTGCTTCGAATTTTACTTATCAAATGCATTGCCCAACGTTCGAATCCCGGCGAGAACGCTTGAGTTCTCAGGGGCCAAAGGAAAGGACGAAAACCCTGGATGATAGGGCCAAATACGCCATTAGAGAAAGCGACCCTGCAAGAATTAGCGAAAAAGAGGCGAGACTGCAAGGAAGAGAGCAGTGGGGGCCTTCTGGATGGACAGATAGGGCCTCCAGAGGCGTCTCAGAAGCAGAAGAAGGGCAGATTTGGCAGCTATTTTCGCAAACCAACTGCGACAGGGATGAGCGAAAGAGGGTATCACGACCTGCGCGCACAGTATTCACCTCACGCCTCCCTGCACAGCATTGTATTCGCCTCACGCCTCCCTGCACAGCAAATGAAAAGGCAAATGAGGTATTTAGGGTTCGTTTAGGGTTAAAGTAGGGCGACAATAGTTTAATCCCGTAAATTGCTGTGAAAGACACATGGGCTACATGCAGCCCACGTTGCCAACTTAGCGCTTCATTCGAAATTGTTTAAAATTTACATTCGTTTAATGTGGTACCAGCGTTAGGTTAAATTTTATATGCATTTAATTTATATTCGTAAATGTGAC
>JASDQU011444549.1:0-20199 GCA_032191745.1 Picea mariana
CAATAAATGACATCAATCAATGAAACCATTGGCATCAATGACAACATGATCCAACACCTTGTCCTCAGCTATGGATTCTTTGTTTACTTGTAATTGCAAGTCGCCCACCCTGGATTTGGCACCATAAAAAGTTTTAGCAAAGGCCTCTGCAAATTCAAAGTTAAAGGCCTAAAGAGATTGGATGAATTTTACCCAACCGAAATGGACGAGTTCATCTACAACATGATCATGAGATAGAAAATCATGTGAGGCATTTGTCTCCACACTAACCACAAGAGCCATCAGGTTTCACACAATGTACACAAATATGCAAAACATATGGGTTTGTGCTCCATCCAACCCAAAAAAAGTGGTCGAGTTCACATGGCTAACGGTGAACCAAAAACTAAGGTCTTGGAGGGATGCTGCCATGACTTCCACCTCAGGCTTTGATTGAACATGTAGAACCAGAGGACAAAAAAAAAACTCAGAAATCACTTTGTCTCCTAAAACCTACCCTCTAGTCATAAAGGACCATCTAGACGAGCAAATGAATGTGATCACTGGTTGGTAGGACAATGAGATAATGGTTTCATAGCATGGTCGCTAGCCAAGTCATACGTTGAAAAGATAGTGACATAAAAATTTAATGTATCATTCAGATCATATGGTAAGGTAAGAAATACATAACCAAAATCGCAACGGGTAAGGAAATAATCAAACTTTCAAAATCGATTTAATAATAACATAAATCACCCACAATTTGGTTTTATCCTTATGCCATGAAACTTTTATAAAATTTCCATATGTTCACATATTCTCCATGCCTAAGTGTTTTGTGATTTTGGATCTTCCCAAGGTTCATTAGATTTCACAAGGTGGAAACCTTTAGAGTTCAGTGAAGGTGCTTATCAAAGGATTTTAATTTCATGATTGTTAGTCATGAAATTGAAATGGGTAAATGACGCAATCATGTACTCGCAAGAACACCCGCTCACAGGATCTTCTCTTCTCCATGGCCCAAAGAACTCTAATGGTTCTTCTATTTCCCTCTCGCGAAATCTGCACCCACAGCAAATCTCACGCAATCCCCTGTTTCCACTCGGGAGATCGGACTTCGCAACTTCGCAAGGTCAGTGGTCGAACGTTGCACTCTCAGATTCCCGAAACCTGATGACTAGTCAACGCTGACCTTTATATTTACCTTGTCGGCACTTCTACTATCATGATTTCGCCACTCGCGATGTCGAGTCACTCGGTTCTCTGACTCCTAAGGCCCAATACGCCGAAACTCCGATATACTTCGCAAGTTGACTTTTCAACACCTTTCCTCCATCGATATTTTGGAGTTCACACTATCGTGAATCCTGATGTAATGAGTTCGGAACTTCTCACTGTGAAACCCCGATAATTCGTTCCACCTGTTCACCACTCTGACCCCTGTGGCCCCGCGCTATATTTAGCCTTCAGGATATCGCGGTTCGCGATTTCGCGATTTCCGCTACCAAATCCTGATTGGCGATTCCACGAGTGATCCAACGGCCTTGACTGGCTTAGATCAATGGCTCTATCCCTCCTGATCTTTTAACCTCTCGATAATACATCGCTGTATCTCCCCTGCACCTTTGTGAGATTTGACGATCCACGGGATGTCGTGGATTCTCCTCAGAGAATACCGACCGTCCGTTTCTCCAGATGAATTTTGTGAAATGAACCAAGTATTCCTCCTTGAAGACTTGTCCACTTGCACACTACTTGTGATGCTTGCTTAACTCTTCAAGGCACAACCTCTCTATACTTCCCTTAACGATTACTCGAAGGTCCTATACCTTCTGAGCTTTCCCACGGCTTCAAATTCTCAAAAAGAAGCCTCTTGCTCGCACTCCTTGCGACAACCTCCAAACACGTCTACGTGGTTGAACCCTTCGACTCTGCACACACCTGCAGCAGTAGTCCTTCAACTCTCACTCAGGTTCACAACCCTGAAATTCACTTGGCCTGCGCACTCCTTGCATGGCTCCTGTGCCCAACTGCACCTTTGGGAAAATGACAACAAAATCTATCTCTATCTGAACCCTCTGTCAACGCACTCCTTGTGGACACTTCGACTGCACTCCTTGCAGGAATTCTCTGGATCAAATAGAGAAACAGTTGAAACTCATTCTTTCTTCCCTTCATACTTCAAACTCCTACATGAAATCATATACACAGCATATAAAGCAAATGTATAACAGAAAGCAAACATTCACGAGCATATCATTCAACATCAATACATAGAGAACAAGCACAAAACCATAAATTTGAATCAATCTCTTTTATTAATTCAAGTATCTATACATGGGTGTTCTTACAAAACTCTCTGCATGCTCTTGCTCTTCTCAGTAATGCTCATAATCTTCCCCATCTATGTTACAATACACAATGAGGGTGTCTATATCCCGTTTCCCTCTTGCGCTCTCAAACAGTCTAATCTAGAATTAAATTCTATCTACTTTACATTAACTATCTTAAATGCCATCTACCTACTAAGGACAAGAGCCAAAGGCTCAAGGTCCGATTACAATTTACAAGTGCACTTCATCTTAATGGCTCATTTAAGATCGCGCAACAACTTCCAAGGTGACTTCAAAATTTGTGTTGGCACTTGTCCAGCTGTCCATTGTCTTCCGCGCTGGCTTTCTCGATGTAAAGGTGATGCTCATGCACCAGTAAACGTGTAGGCTATCAAAAAAAAATTAAAACAACTGATCAACCAAGTAATCACCCAAAAATCACGATCAATTCCATCATATATATAAATTAGGCAACAAATACAAATTTTCTTTGCAATTTTTGTGTTTAAAAAATCAAGGAAGTGATATGATAATTTAACTGCCAACAATGGTGGCTTACTGGGTGAAGCATTTATCTCTACATCATCTAAACTTTATCTCAGGGAAAAGGAAAGACTTGAATAACACTTAAAATCACTTTGAAACATATCATAATTTGAGATTAAAAGTATTAATATTAGTTCAGAAAAATTAATATAGTCATACTCAAACAGAGTGCTCTAACAGACGATTATAACCTGAAAGTTAGTTTTGATCAAAAGATGAAGATATTTATAAAGGTAACTTCAATACCGTTGACAGGGCCACTGCTGCAAGTTCCAACAAGTGTTCATAGCCTCGACAGGGATGTCATTTAACCCACTCAAGTACTTTAATCCCATCCAAAAGTTTTCTATCCATGATATAAAACTTTTGATATATGATCAACTTATAAAACATACCTGACATATCTCGAACTTGACATTGCTTCACTGCCAGCAAGCCTACCCATTGACCGCAGGCCTGTTCAATACGCCAATTTGTTTACATATGTTTCCCACACATTGAAGTGCTTCCAAATATCCTTAGTCGTTTATAATGATAGAATTTGGAGATTTCATAATGAGAAGAGAGTGGGGAGATACTAGAGATTCGATAACCAGGAAGATATATGATCGATCATTAATATTTTATTTTTGTTCTTTAATAACTGATAGTTTTAATCATGGTTTATACATTTATATTTCAATCAAGAAATAATCTAAAGTATGGGGAAGCACTTTGATGTGATCTCATTAGAATTGGGATGGTGTAAATTTTGTAAAGGTGATCGTAATTCCCCAAGATCTTGACAAACATTTCTGGAATAATATTCTGGCAAAGAACTTCTAAAATGGTTCTCTTATAAGAAAATCATCTTAGATAAACCTTAGTATTGAATATGTTTGTACTATTTCACACTACCATCAATGATAAATATGATGATGAAAATTTCCTTCCACAATGGATTGTGAGTTAGAAATAACTCAAAAAATAAAATAAACCAAAGAAAGTAGTAATAAAATAATCAACAGAAAACAAAAATATAAAAATATAGCCATATTTATAGGGGATAGGTCTTATTCTTCTCAGGAGAAGTACTTCTTGAGAGTTTGGCCATTCATTGGGAAAGGGTCTGGTTGTCCCTCCAAGTTTTGCAGACAAAAGGAGCTAGGATCCAAATTTTCTACAATAACAAAAGGCCCCAACCACATGTTTTGAAACTTGGTGTGTTATCCTTTATCCTCATGTTCTTTCTCCCACTTGAGAACCAAATCTTCTACTCCAAATTTTATATCTGAGGATGAAATTGCATCAAACCAGTTTTTAACAATTTGTTGGTGCTGGTGCAATTTATGTTTTGCTTGTGTCCTAATTTATTCTAATTTAACTAAATCATTTATTTGATTCTCTAAAGGGGGGAATTCTTCTTCTTGAACTTTTTGTGATAACTGAAGTGATGGGAGTAATACGTGGGGAGGAAGGATAACTTCTCTTCCATATACGAGGAAGAAATGAGAATTATCGATGGATTCTTTTGGGGTGACCCTGTCAGCCCATAGTGCATTATAATTCATTGTGCCAATTTTTGTGATTATTTCACACTGTTATTTTCAATATTTTAATCATATTTTTGTTCATTGACTTAGCCAAGCCATTTCCTTGAGGATAATAACTAGCAGATTATGTTAGCTTAATTTCCTTTTCTAGAGAAAAAACATTCATGTCCAAGGAATAAAAATAATAAGCATTATCAAAAACTAAACATTAAGGTATTCTGAAACATGTGATAATATGAGAATTCAAGAACAAAATTACATGATTAGTGTTTACTACCCTTAATGGTAAAGCTTCAGACCATCTTGTAAAATAATCCATTTCCATGAGAATGTATTTGTATTGCTGTGAAGAAAGTTGGTTAATTGGTCCTATGATTTCCAAGCCCCACTGCTAAAATGGTGTATCTACTGTAACTGGATGCAATGGAAATGCAACCTTCTTGACCTATCCTATATATTTTTGGAACATTAAACATTTGTCGGTCATAGCATGAGAATCCTTAAATAATGTGGGCCAATAGTAACTAGACCTAAGTACCTTGTGGGTAGTTGTATCTCCACCAAAATGACCCTTGACATCACCAGAATGTAAATCAACTAGTACTCTTTCAGATTCTTCCTTTTCTAGGCAACGCAGAAATACACCATCAAAATTCTTCTGAAATAATACATCATTAATTAATTGAAAAGATGCAGACCTGAGCCTTAGTTCTCTTCTATTTTAGGGATCAAGATTTTGAGTAGTTTCATGCATCAAATAAAACCTAATATAATTGTACCATGAATTAGGAACAATGTTTGTACAACAAATTTTTGTTTCATTATGCAATTTTTCAACATATGTTGTTGATCTGTCATTTCAACTGAGTCAACCACTAGTTTTCAAAGGCCTTTGCCTCTAACAATTTTTGTAGGTACGATTTCGAGGTCATCCTCTTGAAGGGAGGTCATCCAAATTTCCCTTTTCTCCCAAAGTTCCTTCTGAACTAACTGATTTCTTACAACAGGGTAAGGAACAATGAATTTTATCCTGGATTTTAACAGGTAAGGTATGAAATGTTTAACTTCCTTAAAGACAATGTAGGCTTGTTGATCAACTGCAGGATAATTTAATTCTTATCCTTTAAAAGAATAACTTATAAATGAAATGGGGATTTCATCATTTTCATCATTTTTCTGAGTAAGCACAACAACATATGATATGTCTAATGCAAAAGTATAAAGCATGAATTCTTTGGAGAAATCAAGACACATTAAGGAGGGTGCTTTGGTTATAGAATTTCTAATAGAATTAAAAGACAGGTTCTCTTGCAGTCCCTATTTAAAAGGAACATCCTTTTTAATCAGGTTTTGGAGAGGCATAACCATCTCATACAAACTTGGAACAAAGCATCTGGCGAAATTTATTTTACCCAGAAAGGATTGCATTGTCTTTTTAGAAAATGGTGGAGGAAGATTGGCAATAGCTTGACTTCGTTCAGAATCTATTATCATTCCATCCTTTGAAACTATAAATCCAAGTAATCTTACTTGCTCTACTTCAAAAAGTGATTTCTTTGGATTTAGTTAAATATAGAACTTACAACAACGTTCTAGTATAGCCCTAAGATGTGACAAATGATCTTTTTTATTCTTTGAAAAGACAGTGACATCATCTAGGTAGACAACAACGAACTAGTTGATAAGGCTACGAAAATAAATATACATTCCCCTCTAGAAAGTGGCTCCAACATTAATCAATACAAAAGCATCTTTTGATAGGCATAGGTGCCCCAAGTGGTGCAAAATGTGGTTTTTAACTGATCTGATGGAGACATAAGGACCTATTTGTACCCTGAGAAACCATCGAATAAAGACGGCCTTTCAGAACCAGATACTTGTTGCAAAATTTGTTCCATTGGAGGAACAAGATAATTGTCTTTATGAGAGGCTTGGTTTAAGTTACGAAAAATGATGCAGATCCGAATTTGTTCATTCTTCTTTCTTATCGGAACCAAGTTGGATACCCATTGGGTATGTCGAACTGGAAAAATGATCTTGGTGGTTAATAATTTATTTAGTTCCTTTTTTACTATGGGTTCTAATTTATGATGCATTTTCCTAAGTTTTTGCTGAAATGGTTGGGTTTGGGGTTTCATGGGAATTACATGTCTTATTATGTTTGGATCGAAGGTTTTCAAATCATTGTATGTCCAAGGAAATGCATATTTAAATTACTAAAACAATTTTATGAATGTAGGTCTTTCTTGTTGAGAGTACCTTTTGCCCTGATTAATATTCTAAGGATTATCTTGCGTTCCTAAGTTAATAGTCTCATAAAGTAATGAGGCACTGTTTGTTTTGCAATTAACCACTCCCCAAAACTTGTCATGTAAATCATAAAACTTTTCTAATCTAATGACAGACTTAGGGATAGAATTTACCATATCAGATGATGTTTCAGTAGAACGAGGGTCAGATATTACCGAAAAATCATGGAGATTTTAATTGTGAGTATTTTCATCAATTACAACATATTGGAAAGTGTCCTCCATATGCAGAAAATTTATGATTTGTTGGCCATCGTCGAAAACTTTCCAATTGGTAATATTGTTGGGGATCGATGGCATGAACATCAATTGAACAGAAAATGCATTAGGAGAAAATCCCCTAGTAGGTAATAATTTTGACTCAACATTAGCCAATAAATCTACTTCGGAATTACTAGATCTAAGAATAGAACTTATGTTAAAAGAGAGAAATTTATGGATTGAGTTCCATACCTTGGTTTGGTAGTTTTTGAGATGATGTGATAAATAATGAATAACATTTTTTACATGTTTAACTACAATTTGAGAATCACCAAATACCATCAATATTTGCAGCTTAATATCTATCGCCTTCTTTAGTCCCTGCAGAAGTGCTTCATATTCTGATGTGTTGTTTGTACACTCAAATTCTAATCCATAAGCAATGAATGTCGTGTTACCTTTGGGTTCAATCAAAACACAACCAACACTGGGTCCTTCATGATATTTAGACCCATCAAAGTATAAATGCATGATTTCATCATTTTCACAACCATCAATAATGTTTGCATCATTTTTAAAAATTGTTGCCTGAGTATGGGATGATATTTCTGACTTTTGATCTAGGTTTGGAATAGTGGATATTTTAGTCACGAAATTCCAAAAGAAATTGTTCATACCTTGATCTTCAAATGTATTTACACCAGTGGTAAAAGGATCATTCAATTCATTTAAATCTGTAATGGTGTGCTTCAGATAACGTTCCCTATTTACTCTGATCTTGTTGGGCTGGTCATTTTTTGGTAACCACATATGAGACCAATCTGTAGAAAAATAATCGTGCAATTGTTCGAACCAGTCTCTGCTCAAGAACAAGCCATAAACTTATGGAATATCAACGACAACTATGTCAATTACCTGGTGCACTTTTGGGTTAGATCACGATCTAATCAATACATCTTCAAGTTCACAAACAACTATGACATTAGTTCTGTCCAACTGAATAATTTTCAAATTGCACGGTTTGAATTCAACATTAATATTATGACAAACATACAAAGGCATTACATTCGATGAGGCTCCAAAATAGACCATACAATTATGCACATTTATGTTGAAGATTTTGAAAGTTAACAGGAATGGTGGCACTTTTTTTCATTGTGTGGGAGAAAAAGTCTAATGATTTCTTCATGTTGTATCTGAAGTTATTTTATCTAAATTCCCTATAGTTTCATTTGGTTTGTATTTTTTATTAAGATCTTAAGGTGGTCTTTTGTTCGTGACATCCTTTGTTTTGTTTGTGCCATTTTCTGTTGATTTTTTATTCAGAGGGTCATTCTTTTTACTTTTTTTGTGATCGACAAAATCAACAACTCACGGTTCTCATACTCGCGTGACATGGGGTTGATTGTCTTCTGATAACTATATAAACTCTAGGTGCATCCACACAGCTCGCAATCATGTGGAACAGGTAAATCGGGGCGAGAATCGAACATGAAACCTCCATTTTTACATTTCCTTCCATTTACACCTCACTTGCCAATCAGTCTACACCCCTGCAGGCATCATTCTTTTTACTATTATCAACTATACTTCACACCATTTTCTATGGGATGAGAGGGAATTTGAGCAGTTGAAGAATTGATATACTTGCCCTTATTTTTTTAAGAACTTCAACAAGATCATATTCTAAATCTAGGGAAATGATATTTCATGATGTTTGAATCTGTTTTGGTTGTCTTGATACCGTATCCTTACTTGTCTCAGGTGAAGATGTGTTTTTCACTTTACTACGAGTGTTATACGGGCATTGATTTTTATGGAAAGTTTCAAAATTAGCTTTGAAAATACCGTCAGAAAGTTGTCTCATAATAGTGGGAGATAAGTCCTCTTCATCTGGTGTTTCCTCTTCACCTGCATCATTCTAGTTTTCAAGAGGGATAGAAACAAAAATATCATTTCCATCTAATATTGCTTTTAAAGAATACTGTAACCCTTCAAAATTTAGACCTTTTATAGTCAGCTTTGGTTTGTTTAGAGGAAGAGGTTTTCTAAAAGGCGGTCTAAAATTCCCTTTACTAGAAGATGCTTCTTATATAGATCTATTCAAGTCTATGACTTGATTAGATAAGTTATGGAAGGCTTTCTGTAAACCCTCCAAGTCTAAGGTTTCTTGTTCTTTTTTATTCAACTTCCACATTTACATTATCCTTTAAACTAAGAATATCCTTTTGAATGAGGACTGCTTCCTTGAAAGATTCTAGTAATGTGTTTTTCTTAGACCTCTTAACCCATATAGCTATGTTATGATGTACGGATTTAGCATAGTATGCAATAATCAAGTTTTCAACAGACATTGATTCTGTAGGGATTTTATTTTTAAGCGTAAGGAATATTTGATTGAAATCCTTGACTTTCTCTTTGGGGTTCATTTTCATGTTGGACAGTTCCATTACTAGAACTTCTGTATATTTTTCATCCCCGAACTTTTCTAAGAAAAATGTCTCAAACTTGTCCCAAGAAACAATAGTTTGGGGTTGTTGTGCAAAATACCACATGAAGGAATTTCCTTCAAAGGTATAAGGTAAGATTCTACACATGATATATTTGTGTTAGATGTTTCGAAGCCTAACAACTAACTTGAATTTTTTGATATGATCCTCGGTTAATTGCATCGAATCAGGGTCAAACTTGGGTAACCAATTTTCAGTATGTTTGGGTAATAGATGTTGAGGTATGGGTACTGCCATAGAATCTTGATTGAGCCAAGGTTTGTCGGGATTGTTCTGGTTATCCATGGGAGTTGGTGTGGGTGAATTTTGAGATTTCCCAGACGAAGAACTGTCTTCATCAAAGCATTTCCTTCTTGAAGAGGGAGGAGAAGGCCCAAGTGGGGAAGGGGGAAGACTAGATCCTCCATCACCTTAGATTATTGCTTAAAAAGGATTGATAATAGTATCATGTAATATGTGATTGGGTAGAATAGTTCCAAGAGGATCTTCTTGCTGATTGGAAAATCAAGAGGATCATTAAATTGTTCACCAAATTTTCTAAGTCTAGACAATGTGCCCTAGATTATTAATGTTGATTGGTGAGAATTACAGATAATTTCTTGTACATCAATCCCTTGAGGAATCGATGTCACAGGTTCAACGAAAATGTCAGGTGTGGCTTCTGACGTAGTGGTTGGATCATGTATAATGGTAGTGTATGAGAGATTACACGTCACGAGAGGAGAAAGATTATTTGGGGGAGTCTTACGACCTCATCATTCCACTAATGAATTGTAGGCCTTCCTTATAGAACCATTTGTTGATGGGGGTTTATGACACTCCATCAATGAGAAGGGAATATCTAGTCCAAATTTGTCTAGTTAACCCAAGACGTTTAAAATAACCTGCCCTGACGGATTTTTTGGATCCCTTAGCCAATCAAAACACTAAAGTAAACTAAGAAAGGCACACACTATCTCTCTATAAAATATCATTATGTACATTAACTGATAAAACTATCTATTAGTATATATCTAACGTACAATATTATTATATACAATATGTATGTACAGATACAAGTTTTGCAAAAAACCTTGTGAAAATGAAAGTTTTACTACTGAAACAAAGTTTGAGTAAGCTATAACACTAAGGAAATTATTGTTTAACTATCTAGTCACAAACAATAAAATGAATGAATAATATCCATAATAATATAACTCTAATGAACAAAGAATTTAAATTTGAATTGTTTAATTGTTATTCATTCACAAAATAAATAAATTAACTAAAAAAATAAAAAGTAACTAACCTGATGCTCATTAGCGATAAAGAAAATCACTAAGTTATTTGTATTTCCACGTAATGCAAGCTCCAATAACTTGTTTTCCAAGAAGAAATTTATGGCAAGAGGCAGAGAATATATTATAATATTTCCTGAAGTAATTCAAGGAATTTTGTGTTTTGAAAGAAATCTATAAGAAACATAAAGACAAATGTTTTTTCTCATGTGACTTTATGTGATTCAAAATCTAGAGATGGAATCAAATCCAATCTCCTACAAATGATATAACAAACTCTAACATTTGACATAAACTCATAATGTACAAATACTTGTTTTACGTTCAATTAGCCATAGGGATTATGATAACCATAAATTATGGACTATACAAGATATAATAACAACATGAAAACATAAAGTGTTGAACACACTAAATCTAATTCATAACATGTATGTTTTCATGCTCAGAAAAATACGAAAATAATATGACAATAATCATATCATACAGTTTACATATGGACTAAATCCAAAAGCACATTGTATTTCATATCATTCCAAAAGAATAAGTCCATAATCGGGTCCCAAAAAGAATACCCTTTCTCCCTGGGAAAGTACCAATATTTATAATATGTTCATGATCTATTTCTCATATCTCATAAGATAGATACAGATCCTCCTTAATAAATTATTTTACAAAAAATATTTTTAATTTAGGTCTGCTATAATAGCCATTCAAAAATAATTACATAATTCAAAATATTTTTGAAACTATTTTTAAAGAAAAACTGGAAAATTTGAAGCATCTACAAATGATTCACTTGTTCCATCAACCATGGAAATTCATCCCTCTTCAAACCTGAGAATAAAAATGAAATTTAATTTAGAAAATGAATCTAATAAATTAACTATAGACAAGCTACAAAATCTATGATTTTGTAGCTAGTCTAATAAAACAAAAACAAAACAAATTGTGTTATAACAAAGAAATCCAAACATTAATTATAATAAATTTGTTTACCCATTAAACATTGGAAAAAGAGGCTCCTGGTAATTTCGAGTTCATAATAATGTTGATGTTGGATGAGTTTGTAATAACAATATCTATTGATTTCCTGGATCTTTTGCTAGCTCCGGAGGAAGTTTGTTGGACACTGGCTCTCAAATCCAAGTTTTCATTTTCCAACACTATGTTTCGAGCCATTACCTGGTTGAGTTGAGCTTGCAGATAAAGGATATCTTGATAGTAACTCTGGATCCTAGTGAAACACTCTTCACAATACACTTGTTCCAATATTGGTAGAGGGCACATATCATCTGAGTTCAAAGGCTTACCTTGTTCCATTGCCTTTTTTAAATCGTACTATATTCCTGAAAAGCCCCTCTTGTTCCCTAAAAAACAGAGGCAGGTTTGAAACAAAATCGTACTAGGGCGAATCCACTCTAGTGTAATCAAATCTTGCATCCTCAATAGATATCGTATCTTCAATAACTACTGTATGAATGGGTTTACCATGATTTTGATATCGGTTCCTTATCATCCTCAACAAAAGTCTACCACTCTTATTTCTAAAATTTAGGTCATTAGCATCCTGTGTAACTTGCTTCCCCTATCTTTTGATTTTGTTTTTATCATTATTAACCTTGGTTTGTACAGGATTAGGGGTGATTGGTGACTTATCTCGTAAAAGACTTAGAATTTATTCCAAGGATTTCTTTGGAACATAATTGCATTTTTTGGAGTTGACCTCGGCTACTGGAAGAAACTCAATCAAAGTATCAAAAGGTAATATAGAGTCTTTCAAGACTTGTATCTCAACTCAAAACATTTGCAGAGAATAGGATGATACACTTGGACAGACAGGTTCATCAACACTCAGAGGTAAATGAGAGACATGATTAGACTGAAAAAGAAACAAAGTTATTCCTAACAAGAAAAATCTTCCAATTATCTCCTATCTTCAACAATTGGGCATTAACCAGAACCCGAATTAGACCATGATGGAACAAACTGGAATCATCGTTAGGGATTTGTCTTTGGTCAAACCTGGATATTTTCTAGATACTCTTGAGTAAATAAAAGGGCAAGTTCAATTTAAAACTTAGAAAAACCATCAATAACCGTATATGAAACAAAAACACTAGCCCATAATGCCCCTCACAGGTCACAAATTGTTTGATTATCAACAACAAGGCATGCCAACGAGTTTTTAACAACTATATAGGCGTACCTTTTACATTATAGTGTGATTTTATGAATACCAACAATGAATTCCATGTGATTCCCTCTATCTTCATCATCTTGAACTAGCAGTCCCTTCCTACGATAGACCCATGGCCTCAACTATGGATTCTTCATTTACTTGTAACTGCAAGTCGCCTACCCTGGCTTTGGCAAAGTCTTGTGCAACTTCCAAGTTAAAACCCTTAAAGGAATGGATGAATTTTACCCAACCGAAATGAACGAGGTCATATATAGCATCATCATGAGATAGAAAATCACGTGAGACATTCATCTCCACCCTAACCATAGGAGCCATCAGTTTGTGCACAATGTACAAAAATATGAAAAATGGATGGGTCTATGATCAAGCCAACCCAAAACAAATGGTCAATATTGCATGGGTAATGGTGAACCAAAAACTAAGGGCTTGGAGGGACGCTACCATGAATTTCACCTCAAGATTTTATTAAACACCCAGAATTAGAGGACAAAATAAAAAATCTAAAACCAGTTCATCTCTTAAAACCTACCCTTTGGTCACAAAGGACCATCTAGACGACGAAATGAATGTGATAATTGATGGGTAGGACAGAGATATAATGGTTTCATAGCATGGTCACTAACCAAGTCATACGTTGAAAAGACAATGACAAAAAAATTTATTGCAACATTTAGATCATATGGTAAGGTAATAAATACAAAACCAAAATTGCAAAGGGTAAGGAAATAATCAAAATTTCAAAATCGATTTAATAATAACATAAATCATCCATGATTCATTTTTATCCTTATGCAACGAAAAAATTTATAAAATTTTCACATGGTCACATATTCACCATGCCTAAGTGTTTTCTGATTTTGGATATTCCGAAGGTTTGTTAGATTTCACAAGGTGAAAACCTTTAGAGTTCAGTCCAGGTGCTTATAAAAGGATTTCAATTTCATTCTTGTCATTCATGAAATTGAAATGGGTAGACACGTAAGCTATCAAAAAATAAAAATTAAAATTAAAACAACCGATCAACCAAGTAATCACCGAAAAACCACGATCAATTCCGTCATATATACAAATTAGTTAAAAAATACAATTTTTCGTTGCAATTTTTTCGTTTAAAAAATCAATGAAGAGATGTGATAATTTGGCTGCCAACAAACACAAAAACACAACAACACTTTGAAACTGAACTTTGAAGACGATCTCTCCCTGAAATATATAGTGTCAAAGGATGAAAGGCCTTCATCCTTAATTCCATTTAAGATATTATTGTGTTTCCATTAGATCACTCAGGGTCCCCCACCTCAAATCCTATTCCAATTTTATCTCCTTAGAGTCTAAACCCCCATCTCCATTGTGAGGTAATAATGTATCCAGTTCTCACCCTTTACCTCCTTCACCTAGACCATCTCCTCCTATTTCTACCATGGAAAAAACTACCTCGACATCCTTTCATTTCATGGTTGGATTTAGTATCCCAGACCTTAACTAGTTGGTCAATGATTCCATTCATCATGATTCTAGCTAGCCTCATATTCATACCAAGTTACCCTCTAACATCCCAAATTTTGAGGGAAATTTAGGAGAAGACCCCTCCATCCATGTGATGTCCTTCCACTTAAAGTGTTCTTTGAAATCCGTCATGAATGACTTTGTTATACTTCACCTTTTCTAAAGAACCTTGATGGGTTCCATTGCAAAGTGTTACATCGACAAACTAGGGAAATCTCATTGTACCTTAGAATCCATTGCAAAATGTTTCCTCACCTTCTTCTAGTTACCACTTCCACCCACATCTTGGACCACATCCATGCGGTAGGGATGATTTTAGGGGATAAATTTTGGTCATTGGCTAATTTTCCAAGTTTTTCCCAAAAAACGATTCACTATTCTAAAAATGATTCACCCAAATTTTATAGGATAAGATTATTTCACCTTAAAAATCACTAAAGTCTTATACAAACTATATAAAATCCTTAGAAATTTGAAATTTTTTACAAAAATATCGCCAAACATATTATAGTTGGAATATGAAGGATTAGAAACATTCTCCAAGGTTTCTACATTTTAAAATAAATTTCCATCCTTAAAATAATCCCTACCATGTGGTGCAAACAACATGGCTTGTGCAAAGGAAAACTTGATGACATCCTCTTGAAGGATTTCTTATTGAAGTCCCTCCTTCTTCCATCACCAAGGATGTGTTAATGACATTTCTTCAGAATGAGGAAAAGGCCACACAGAAGGCCCCACAATATTATTTTATCTATGTTTAGTCTAGGTATCTATACACCATCCTCCTTGATTCCCTCCATTCATGATCAAGTGGCTCAACAACCCCCAACACCTATAATGTAGTTTATGGCCTCACCATATCTACCACCACCTATACTGATCCAGGTGGATATCGGTGGCCACCCACCTTTTTCGACTGGCTCAAAATAGTTTTCTGGCAATTTTGGCAATTTACTATTTTTAGCAGGTTTTAACTTCTGAGGCCATTTTGAGGGCCTATATGAATTTTTTCGAGATCGAGGCTATGAATGATAGGCAAAGGCATTATTGAGCCCCCAAAATGAATCTCCTCGATTATACCTTTCTAACGATCTATCATACGCCTAAAACAAAGACCGTATGCAAAAGTTATGACCCTGGGAAGTTGATGTACTAACTTACCCAAACGGGGCCCACATGACTTTTGGCGCTTCATCTCCTAGGGTTAGGTTTTTGGATGTCTAGGAATTTTTTCATTCCTGGTTATTGTAAAAAGGCCTCTAGAGAATCATTTTAATCATCTTCTCATGAATGCGAGTAGCAGTCACATCTCTTCTCAGAGATAAGCCGCCACCATTCTAGCGAGTCTTTCACTCTATATTTTTACAGTCTCTGTGCATTTATTTGATTAATAGAAATCATGTATTACTATATATCTTTGTTTATGGTTCAATCTTTGATACATTTTTGTTATATTATTGAATATCTGCAATATCTTTGTGCATTTCCTTATTATATCTCAGCTCTCATTTCTTGCCGAAAATAATCTGGATCATATACCTAGTAGATATTCCCCTCCTTATGGTGGTTTTCTCACTCTTTATGGATACTTGACCCCACATCAGGACTAGTCACATGTTGCATCTTATATGAACATGAGTACCTCCCACCCTGCACTGCATGTCCACCCTCATCACCATGGTCAATTTCAACCATGTTCCAATCCGTCTTGTCGGGTTGTCACTAATCCTTACTACCCTTTTTATACTTTTCCACCAACCACATCTTCTCCACCTATAGGTGTCTCCCATACCCATGATAGTCTGTGTACACCTTCTCCACAATGACAAGTGTATGCATAGAAAAACACTCCCCTTCCCCTAAACCATAACATGAGGAACAATAGGAGGAATGGGAAGAAAAATAACAAAAACCAGGGACCCTAGGGAACCGAGAAACCAACTCCCAACATTGGGGGAATCCAACATTACCTAAACCAAAGCCAATGATTTTAGAAAAAAATGACCGCGAAGGAATCAAATAAAAAAAATGCAGAAATAAAACACAAACGATACACAATACAATAAAGACACATATACACATGTTTCACCCAGTGTGGGCTACGTCCACTAGATAAATTTCTAGTTCCTTCCTTTTTATTATCTAGCAAAATGAAGGGATACAACCTACATCACACCCATTGTAACTCCCTCTTCTTTCTCTTAGAGTATCCTCTCTCAGAATACAATATTCACAATAATACACAGCTGCAATACAATTCCCTCATAAAATAGGGTTACCTTCTATGGAAAAAACCCTTAAATAACTTCTACCGTCATATCTGTGACCTTATAATGAACAGTCCATATTGACTATGAAATTACAATATTTTACATGACAATGTTTCTCAATATTCTTCTTCGGGGGTGCTTCCCCCGAATCCCCTACAAAGTGGGGGATACAAAAATTGTCTCCACCCCCTGGATCGCCCTCACAACAGTTGTGGGGGGAAATACCCCCCACATCCCCCATTAGGGAATGGGGTCTAAGCGTAGCTGAAAAAAACCTCTAAATCAGGAAGATAATCAGGCTCCACAACCAACAATCTCCCACTTGTAGACTGATAAGAAAAACTCCACTACTGATGTACCTTCCAGACTATACTCCACCTTGGAATTGGGAAATTTATCATCTCAAACTTCATTCTTGAAGACCAACTAAAACTAAGAAGGAATGCATATTCTTCATTGTTACTCTCATTGTTAACATGTCTGCATGATTCTAGATAGTATGTATATTTTCCAACTTCAAAAGTCCATCTTCCAAGACAAATTGTATGAAATGGTACGTGAGATGTATATGCTTAGTATTTGAATGGAAGGCTGAGTTATTTGCAATATGAATGGAACTCTCACTATCACAATACAACTTGCTATTCTCTCGTTTCTTTCCCAAATCCTCCATAAACCTTTGTAACCAAATCATCTCTTTACTAACCTCTTTAGCAACGACGTACTTTTCTTATGTTGTTGAAAGTGAAACAACCTTTTGTAGTTTTTAAATCCAACTTATTGTTGTTCCACCTACAGTAAAAACATATCTTGGCGTGCTCCTCCTACTATCTTTATCACCTTCCATATTTGAATCAACATATTATTGTAGAACAGTTTATGAACCTCCAAAACATAATGCTTGAGTAGTAGTACCTCTCAAATACCTGAGAATCCACTTTACTTCTTACCAATGTTAATTACATGGATCATCCATATACCTACTCACAACTCCCACTGCATGTGCAATATCTAGTCTTGAGCAAACCATCGCATACATCAAGATGCCAACTGTCGATGAATAAGGGACCCTGGACATGTATTTTATCTCCTTCTATGTCTTAGGACACCTTTCCTTTTTTAATTTGAAATGGTTGGCCAAATTTGTATTAACTGTTTATTTATTCTTCATTCTAAACCTCTCCAACACCTTCTCTATGTACTCACCCTGAGACAATGTCAATTTCTTTTTTTTCATGTCTCTTGTTATTATCATACCAAGTATTTTATTTGTAACACCCAAATTCTTCATCGCAAATGAATTAGATAATTTATTCTTTAACACATTTATATCATGCATATTTGACCCTGCAACAAGCATGTCATCTACATACAACAACAAGATAATATAGCTTCCATTTCCTAACCTTTTAAAATAAACACAATGATTAGAATGTTGTCTACTATAATCTTGTTCTGTCATAAACCTGTCAAACTTCAAATACCACTACCTTGGATCTTACTTTAGGCCATAAAAACTCTTTTTCAACTTGCATACCAAATTATCCTTTCCTTTGACCTCATAACCATGTGGTTGTTTCATATAAATATCTTCCTCCAAATCCCCATGGAGAAAAGTTGTTTTTACATCTAAATGTTCAAGATGCAAATCTTATACTTCCAGAAGACTTAAAATAGTCCTAATTGAAGTCATTTTAATAAAAGGATAAAATATTTCATCAAAATATAAACCTTTCTTTTGTGCAAATCCATTTACAACAAGTCTATCCTTATACCTCTTTTTTCCTCCATCTTCTTTCTTCAACCCATAAACCCATTTACTTTGCAATGCTCTTTTTTCTGTAGGAAACTGAACCAAGCCCCAACTTTGGTTATTTACCAAGGAATCCACTTCCTCTTTCATGCATTTCTCATGTCAATTTTTCATCAAAACCCACACAAGAGTTCTATCTAAAGAAAATACAAACAAATCTTATCAAGAAAGGAAGAGAGATTCAATATGGAAGAATGAGAAAATATATTCACACTACTCCAATGGGATGATGATTGATACATAGATGATGATCAACATGATACAATTAATGAGTGGAATACACTCATATATAGGACACAAGATTCCATAATAGCAAAATGAATGCGTGCATAGTAAAATAATAGTGATGATCTAAAATAGAAATTCTAAAATAGAACTAGTGAGTTAACTCCCACTGAACTAGTGTGCCAAAAATAAAAATTTCTCCAACACCCCCCCTGAACATCACTATGGAGTAAAAAATGAGTCCCATCTACTTGGCCATATTAGGTAATCATGTCCAATGAAACTTATGAACACTGAATAAAAATGAGGAAAGGGGGAAAACCACATGGGAACAACCCCCCCTCCCCCCACCCCCCTCAAAACACAATGCCTCAAAAGAATAAAATGGTAGTTGTTATGCAATTGTGTTCCTCACTGCAAGATGATCCTGCAAAGTCAGAAACTTCTGCTCAATGAAAGTCTTCATGAAGATATTGTTAATGATAAAAAAATTCACTGGCATTTTTGCAAGAATGATGCCTAATCTTGTAGGGAACATTTGACTAGCTTCCCTAGATCCAAATCCAAATCTGATTGCACCATTGGAAATCTTATGATCTGTATATGTCGATCGACTATTCAAGCATGAAAAATGGACTCTCCATGACTGAGAAATTTCATTTTTTCCAAAGCAGGTTATTTCTGTAAAATCTCCCTTTTCAGTGGTTTAGGCGAATAGGACGACTGTTCATTAACCACCGAAAGCTACGCTTTTGGTAGTTAATTCACCCAAAAGCTTTCCAAGTAACCACCGAAAGCCTATCATGTTCAGAAAAATCAAGTTTTTACACAGATCAAGTTTTTTTGAGTTGAAAAGGTTTGCAATCTTTTTGAATGAATATCTAATGAATTATCAAAGCAAATCCTACAGTTAGTTTTGACAGATTGTGGAAAAAGGAGGTGATTCAAAGGTGTTTGATATCTTTAATTAAGACAGGAAATCAAGACACCTTTCCACATTAACAGATTTGACTTGGTATCTATTTGAGAGTCATCATTTAGCCTTGGGAGGCTATTCTGCACTACACCAACAATCAACAGAGAGAAATCTGGGATTGGCCTCATTTTGGGGAAGCATCCCACTTCTTTTGCAACTGAATTTTGAGTTACTATTTTTAGTATATCTGATCCTTGTTTTTAGGATCCCAGAACTAATTTTGTAAAGCTATAAATCTTAGGATAGAAGACAAACTAATGGTTCGATTTTGGGTTCTACATGTTGCTACTGTAAGAGAGACTTATTCTTAATATATGAAACATTACAAGCTTCCTTCAGTTGTGTTATCAGAGTTTTTCTTTTCTGTTCTTTGATATCTTATGAGTGAATGATTTCTTTATTGGCACTTATTCAATCTACATGTGACTGTCATCTCACTAACTGATTGATTAAGTTAAGAATCATAAGTTATTTACTTAGCTCTTAAACCCATTGTGCTTGTTTTATATGAGTATA
>JASDQU011444549.1:20911-44075 GCA_032191745.1 Picea mariana
GTTGTGAGGAATATGAACTACATGATGAGACTGAAGATATAAATGAAGAAGAACTTGTTGCTCACAATCTTCATCAATTTTCTAATACTCCTCAAGATGATACACTTTCACATGAACATGAAGTAGAAGTAAATAATCCAGAGATTAAAAGTTCTCTTGCTACAGTTATTCTTGATTATTGTATATCTGAAGATCTAATTGCTCTAGCTATAAATCATATGGATCAATTGTCTTATCTTCAGATGGAATATGAAATTAGTAAAAGTAGATTACAACAACTTTCAGATTTGCTGACGGATGGAATTCTCATGAATTGTGAGAAACAGAAATTACAGAAATCATTTAATCTCCAGCTAGAACAGCAAGAGGACTATCATAGAAGTCATATGTTTTGCAGCAAAGGGAAGAATATGCATGATTGGACATTTTCTCTGAATCAGTATAATTGTGGTTCTCGTTTTAAAGATCCAGTGGCAGTATTGCTGGAATCATATCTTTCAGATTCCCTAAAAATTTCAGATTTCATCATGTCATCGATTTTTAGGGATGAGTATGATTTGATGAAGAAATCTTTATGGTTGCTGTTATGGTTTCATAATTATATGCGGATCAGTAGCATAAATGAGGTTCCTTCAGTCATCAAGTTGCGTGAATGCTTGATGTGGAAATATGCTTTTACTTAACCAAGTTGAAGATTTGGTTAATATAGGAGTAGGTAGNTTCAATTGTTTTTCAGTTGTCTCCAATAAGTAGAGCAAGGCAGAAAGATTGAATTGGTTACCTATTTTTCTACCAATAGTGGCAAAATTGATTCTTCACACAGCCTATGGAGACCCACTACAACTGTCAAAGATTTTGAAGACCAGAAAGTTTTTTTTTTAGATAAGAGCATGGGTTTTTTGATGAAAATGCTTGTGGCACACCTTCGCCTCCTTCAAAACAAGTGGCTTCAATTGATGCTGCTGTTGTGGCTTCGGTAGCATACACCAGCTTTGCCAACAGTACCACCTGGCCATACGTCCACTGATCAATGTTCTTTGCACAATTTCAAGCCTGTTGAAGAGAAGATATTTGAAGCCAAGATAACTGATGTTTTCCACTATGGATACACCATTAAATCAAATATTGAAGGGAATCATTTACGTGGTTTTTTATTCTCTTATAAACCTGGTTTTTCACATGATGTTCATGCTTACCTCAGCAGGAAAAATCTGGCCTCAGAATCAAATGCTGGAAAGTTGAAAGAAGCCTGAAAGTCTAAACTGAAGATTGCCCGTGCAAAAGAGAGCAGTACCAGCACAATATGCGAGCAACATCATCACAGTCAATATGTGTTTAGTGTGGTACAAAGTCAGATATTGGATTGGGGTTTGACAGTGCTTCGCTTTCCACAAAAGAGAATTCCCCTGCATTGACACCTACTCACGAAGGGACGTGTGCCATCCAAAATCCTTCCTCATCTGCTAATCAGGTGGCCAGTCAATCTATTCAGGAAGATGTATACCACGTTGAACACAAGGAGGAGCAGATTTTGGCATTCGGTTGTTTGCCGATATTTGGGTGTCTCACGTCGAGCCTAACTCTATGTGGAGGTGTCTCAAACTCCATTCAATTGTGCATTAATTTCTCTGGTGGTTATCAATGCAAAACGGCCTGTAAAATTCTCATATCGTCACGCATTTGCAACTTCAGTCTCATTCAAAGGGTAACATATGGTTGAAATTCTAGTTTACAGAGTAAACTCAATGATACAGGTGTACATTTCTTCAGTTCACTGCATTCTTATATTTCAGATCATCATCAAGATTTCTGATATGGAGGATCTCATCGCGTAAATATATCAGGGAGATATACAAGTTGATGTTTGAGTAGTTGTAGATTTTGGGAATTGACAGCTACAGAGGTAGAAATGGATCAGATCTATCATTTGGCTTGCCCAGCGCCGCGTTCTCAGGTGGTTCCCAGGCCTCCTCCAACTCCTTCGTATTTACCTTACCATTCTCACAGGCAAAACAGAGAATTCTGGTGACTGGGGGATTTGGCTTCATCAGATCTCATAACGCCAAGCTTTAGATTTTATTTGCCTCATCCACAAACTAATATAACTGCCAAGAGTCAGATCGTAGGTTATGTGGAGCTCAAAGGGTTGATTAAATTATTTAGGGTAAAAATTCCATGGTCTGCATAGTCTGATGTAAACCCTAGTCTTAGCATACACAATCTGATTCTTGTCTGGAAGAAATGTGTACATAATATGCTTGTCATATTGGATATCTTGGCTCAACACCCAAACGTAGTCATGGATGATTTAGTGGAGCATAATGAGAAGGAGGCATGGTACATCAGAGAAGAATATAAGTTTACACATTCTTCAGCAGTATTTTACTAGAATCCTTAAAGATGTTGCCAAGAGCATTGGAATGTGTCCAACAACATTGAAATGGATATGCCGACAACATGGAATTGCAAGGTGGCCATCGCGCAAGATAAATAAAGTGAACCGGTCTTTGAAAAATCTCCAAGGTGTTATTGACTCTATACAGGGAGCAGATGGCGCTTTGAAATTAAATGCCATCACTACTGATATAATGACTGCAGCTTCTATGGTACAAGGGTTGCAAATGCACAGCGGTATTCTACCCTCTCAGGGAAGCTGGGCTGTTTCATGGTCCTCTCCAGAAGATTTTATAACAAGGAAGGTGGTGCTAGTCGGACTGGGAACTGTTGTTCCTTTGGAAGAAACTACTTACCAGAAAGAAAATTTAAATAACACACTACAGACTATATTATCAACTGGCTTGGAATCCTCATTATCCTTGAAAGCAGCATCAGAAGCACATGGTGGCTATGATATTCATATTCAAAGGTCCTCAGCAGATGGAAATATTTCATCAAGAAAAAATGATTTATTAGCAAGGCATTTCAAAGAGAGTGCCCAACAAGGATCTCTGGCCTATATGAAAGGACAATTAGAGAAGGAAATGGAGATATTATTTTGGATGGTGAGTATATATAGCTGAAATCAATGATGTATTTTGGGAAAAAATTCTTTCAGAGAGTCTAACCTCAGCATGAGAGACAGAGGAGGTTGAATCTGTGGCGCCAGAAAGTCTTACCAAAAGATCAGGATGAGAAACTATCTGAAAATGGAAAATGGTGGAGTAAAAACCAAAAAATGAATCATCTCATAGAACAGATTGGTCAGCTGGCATCAGAATCAAATCCTTCAGATTTATGTCTTGGGATAGATGCATATTGTGAAAGGATTTAGGAAAGTTGATCTAGATTGATTAGAGTTTGCAAAATGAAGGTGTGCTTAATAATATTTATAGGTTGAAGCCTATACATAGCCATACTCAACCACAACAGCAGTCTACCGACCTCCAGCATAGGATCATGCAGGTTTGGAAACCCTTGCCAAAATTGCCAGCTCCATGGAGGGAGAAATACAGGTTGAAATACATCATGATGAAGTTACAAGTCCAGTCAGAGAGAAGGGGGCCTCTTCCAAGAAACTGTGAATTCGTTTGCAGTAATACAGGTAATTGAAATTTTGAAATTTTGATTTCTGAAAGTGTTTCACCTTTCGGTGGTTTAGGCGAGCCTGTGAGTTCTCATTAACCACCGAAAAGGGGTTATTTCAGTAGATAAGGTGCTTAAATCCGAATATCGTTAACCACCGAAACCTGTAACTAGACAGAGAAAGATAAATTTTGCACAGATCGAGGTTTTGTTGATCCAAATCTTTTGAAAACACTCATGATGGATAGATGATGAATTATCTATTCAGTTTCAAGATTCATTTTTGGTATATAAGGATTAGAAAAGGTGTCCAAGTTGGTTTTGGCACCTATTTTGGTGGAAACAAGTTGGATTTTTTGCACATATCAGAAGATCTAAAAATGCTTTGTATCTGAAGCTACTATTGTATTGATACACAATCCAGAAAAGGTTTACAGAGACATGGTTGCAACTGGAAACACCCTCCATTGGTGGCTTCACAGCCTGATTTTTTATTATTATTGTAAACTTATCTGTGGCTTCTTTATGATTGTTCACACAATTCAGTGGATCTTTGGTTTACTATAGTCCTTGATCCTGCTTCTATACCTTATGAAAATGCTAGTGGTGGTGCAGCTTGGTTTCCTCATTATGTTTCTGGAAGGTTGAAATATGCAATTGCTAAAAATCCTCATTTCTCTCCTAATCATGGAAGATAGTCATGGTGGATGTTCCTGTTGACCTCATACTGAGAATTGGAAGCATTGTAAATAGAGCGAGGAGTTTCATCTAGCAAGCCTTGAGGTCTTTGTACTCTTGCAGGTAATCGAGATTCATCAAATTTTGATTTTTGGGTAAGTTTCTGTTTTCGGTGGTTTAGGAAAGCCTGTGTGTGCTCATTAACCACTGAAAAGGCTGAATGACTCCATGGACCAATAATAAAGGAAGAAGGTCTGCTAGTTTCTTGGAAACCTCGCAGGGAGGTCTCCATCCCAGTTGGAGCTAGATGTTAACGATAAAAAATGCACTGGCATTTTTGCAAGAATGATGCCTAATCTTGTAGGGAACATTTGACTAGCTTGCCTAGATCCAAATCCAAATTTGATTGCACCATTGGAAATCTTATGATCTGTAGATGTCGATCAACTATTCAAGCATGCCAAATGGACTATCCATGACTGAGAAATTTGATTTTTCCCAAAGTAGGTTATTTCTGTAAAATCTCCCTTTTCGGTGGTTTAGGCGAATAGGACGATTGTTCATTAACCACCGAAAGTTGCACTTTCGGTAGTTAATTCACTTAGAAGATTTCCAAGTAACCACCGAAAGACTGTCATGTTCATAAAAATCAAGTTTTTACACAGATCAAGTTTTTTTGAGTTGAAAAGGTTTGCAATCTTTTTGAATGAACATCTGATGAATTATCAAAGCAAATCCAACAATTAGTTTTGACAGATTGTGGAAAAAGGAGGTGTTTCAAAGATGTTTGATATCTTTAATTAAGACAGGAAATCAGGACACCTTGCCACATTAACAGATTCGACTTGGTCTCTATTTGAGAGTCATCATTTAGCCTTGGGAGGCTGTTCTGCACTACACCAACAATCAACAGAGAGAAATATGGGATTGGCCTCATTTTGGGGAAGCATCCCACTTCTTTTGCAACTGAATTTTGAGTTACTATTTTTAGTATATATGATCCTTGTTTTTAGGATCCCAGAACTACTTTTTTAAATCTATAAAGCTTAGGATAGAAGACAAACTAATGGTTCGATTTTGGGTTCTACATGCTGCTACTGTAAGAGAGACTTATTCTTAATATATGAAACATTGCAAGCTTCCTTCAGGTGTGTTATCAGACTTTTTCTTTTCTGTTCTTTGATATCTTATGAGTGAATGATTTCTTTATTGACGCTTATTCAATCTACATGTGACTGTCATCTCACTAATTGATTGATTAAGTTAAGAATCATAAGTTATTTACTTAGTTCTTAAACCCATTGTGCTTGTTTTATATGAGTATAATCTGGTTCAATAGCTATCTTCTCTTCCATTTAATCAAACCTTGTCTGATTGCATTCCTAGAAGGCCTTGTGATATTTGATATCTCTAGACAGTCTTAAACACATAGTCCATTCCCTAGATATTCATCTTGATCCAAAAACCACATCAATTTTTAAGAAAATATTTCCCAAAAAGAGTTAGTTACGAGGCATCTCTGACTTACAGCCTAGGAGAGTTTCCTGGAGCTATAACAGATACAAAAATATTTATGGATCTAATGAAGTCCTTTGGAAACTTATTCATCCTTTTACCTCTTGATATTGTGGATCCATATGCACCTGAAAATATTCCTTTCTGATGGAATTGGAGCCAGATGCCAAGTCTAATTCTTTAGGAGTGAGTCAACATCCTTCTGCATGGTTTCTCACCATAATGGAAATCCCACAACCTCACTGTATAGTTGCATATCAGAATATTGAACCATATAGAAATGCTTGGGAATCACAGATTAAGAATATGAAGGTACATGAGAAGGCTTATCATGATGAGATTGAGTCCTCCTTGAATCCAATGGATTCCCTACAAGAACACCTCTTTCCTAAAGTGTGAATTGTTCCCTCTTGGGAATCTACTGAAGCTTTGATGTTGGATTCGTATTTGGCTATACTACTTTCTTATTTCCATTTAAAAAATCTAAGATGATGGAATCATCTATAATGTCTGTAAGTGATGGAAGCAAAAGAGTATATGTATGTTTCACTAGAGGTGCATGGAAAGTAATCTCCTTATGTGTAAGTAGAAAAGAGGAGTCATAATCATAATGCTTAGAGAATTTATACAACCTTGACTTGTGATCCACCTCACCAATTGCAATGATGTAATTCTCATGCATGTCAATTATTGAAACTGAATATGATGTAAATTCAACATTTTTACATTTTTGAGTGATTTGATAATCTGAGAGTAGATTCATAGAAAGCTTAGGAACATGTAAAACATTCTCAAAACTTCCATTATGGAGTTCCACTCTCCCCTCTCCTGCTACTTCTACTGGAGTATCATCCCCCATGAGAATATGGGGTCTTGATCATGGACTCAAAGAAGAGAAAAAATCATCTTTCGCTTCCATATGATGGGATGCACCAGAATCTGTAATCCATGAATCAGATGAGGAATTAATTTCAACAAGAGTATGATGATTACCTTTATTTGGAGAAAGATCTTATTCCTTCTTATTATTGTCTCCATCTAGAATGAAGTTCCAAAGGTTGTTATGCTGAAGTGCATGTGCCATAAGATCGATCTGTTTCTTCATGCATGTGAATTCTTCATGATTCAGTTTATTGTAGAAAGTGAACTTTTTTTCCCTTATTCTTCTTCTTGGAATCTGAAGAATCTTTGGAACCTAAAGAATCGTTCAAGGGTTTGGAATATCCCTCCTTCTCATTTTGTTTCTCCTACTCGTTTTGCTTGGATGATCCTTTTCCATCATGCATGGTGAGTGCACGTGCTTTGCGATCCTTGATTATTCCCATCTAAATGAGTTTTTTCTACTCATGTGTGAGAGAATCAACAAATTGATCCATGGTAGGTATCTTTCAATTTGTTCCCATGAGATACCTTCCTGAATGGAAACTGGAAACATATACAACATATTATGGTCCTAGCTTGCTCAAGATTGTTAGAATAAGTTGTTCCACTTGTTTAGACTTATCAATACCACAAGTTTATAATCTCAATATCAAATATTTAAAATTAGTAAAGAAATCATTTATATTATCAAAACTTTTAGGATCCAAAGTATTCAATTCTACCTCAAGCATATGACCTCTCATCTCATCCTACTTTCCAAACAAACTTTCCAAGGTGGTCCAGATATCCTTTGGAGTCTTGCATGCGGAAATATGAAACCATAGATCAGTTGAAATCAATTAAATAAGCAGTCATGTGTATTCATCCTTTCCGTTCACCCATTTCATCTTCTCAATAGTTGATGTAGGTTATGTTTATGTCCCCATCGTCAACTTGTACAATCCTTTCCTTCTAAGTTGGAATTATGTCTTGGGATTCCAATCAAAATAATTTTATGGTGTTAAGATTACCACCAAGTTTTATTGTATAATAGGTGTCCTATCCATGTCTCCCACTGTTTATGAGAACCCCTAACAATTTACTCTCAATCTGCAAGTGAAAAACTAAGAAATCACCGCAGAAAAGGCACTTTAGGTGAAAATTCGTATAAGTTTTAGGAGATGATCTTCTGACTTACTTTCTGAGAAAACGATGAGGAATCTCACAAAAAGGTTGAAAACCCACTCGTAGAATGAGTCTATTTACTTCTGTTGTAAGTCGTTTCCTCAAAAATTTAATATTTTGGGAGAAATCATTGCAGAAAGGTACGACCACAAATTCGTATTAGTTTTAGGAGGCGATCTTTCGTCTTACGTTCTGTGAGAATGGTGAAGAAATTCTCTAAACAGTTGAAAACCCACTTTCATAATGGGTCTATTTACTTATTCTTGGATTCATTTCCTCAAAAAGTTAATATTTTTGGAGAAATCATTTCCAAATGGTATGACCACAGATTTTTCTCGTTGAATCTCCGATTTTCCTCATTCTTTGGCTTGTCTAGATTGATCCAAGCAGTGTAGCTTTGATACCATGTCAATTTTTCATCAAAACATGCACAATATATCTAGCTAAATCAAGTACAATAAAATTTTATCAATAAAGGAAGAGAGATTCAATATTGAATAATGAGAAAATATATTCACACTAGTCCAATGAGCTGATGATTAATACATAGATGATGATCAATATGATACAATGAATGAGTGGAATACACTCATATATAGGACATAAAATTCCATAATATCATAATTCATGCATGCATAATAGCATAATAGTGATGATCTAAAATAGAACTAGTCAGTTAACTTCCACTAAACTAGTGTGTCGAAAATAGAAACTTCTCCAACAACTCCCACTTCTTTTTAGTGTCTACCTACATTGCCTCTTCATAACATTTTGGTTCACCAAAATAAGTCAACAATAAATAATACGATGAAGGAGAGTATTGTTCAAGGGGTCCACTTAACCTAGTATACCTTCTAACAACCATTGTAGGAGATTGAGGTACATGTTTCTCCCGTTGTTGTACATTTTGATTTTCTGGTAGCTTTGGAATTTATTTTTCAATGATCTCATCAAGCAAGGTGTATTCTCAGCTTTCTTTTACCTGTTTCTTTTCGTGCAACTTATTTTTGTAAATGACCTTCTCATTGAATATGACATCTCTACTCCTAATGATTTTGTGATTTTCATAATCCCATAAACAATAACCAAAATCATTAAAACTGTATCCAATAAAGGTACACTTCTTGGATTTTCCCTCAAGCTTTGTTATGTTTTCTTTATCAATATGGAAAATTGCTTTACAACCAAAAGTCTTCAAAAAATAATAGTTTTTGTTTTTACCTGTCCATTCCTTCTCTGGAATTCCCCAATCCAAGGAGATTCAAGGTCCTTTGATTATTAAGTAAGCAACAATATCTACAACATCTTCCCACAATTGTAAGGGAAACCTAGCCTGCAATGTCATACTCCTTGCATGCTCCATGATTGTCATGTTCATCCTTTCTGACACACCATTTCCTTATGGTGCTCCTAGAGCTGTCTTCTCTCTACGAATCCCATGGTATGAGCAGTAATCATCAAAATCCTTGCTGCAATATTCACCTCCATTGTCTGATTTGATACATTTCAACCTTTTTCTTGTCTCATTCTCAACCAAAGCTTTCCATTTCTCAAAAGTTTAAAAAACATCATATTTTTGTTGAATGCAATAAACCCAAGTTTTTCTAGTTTCATCATCAATAAAAGTAATATAATAAAGAGATACACCAAGATATGATACCTGAGCTGGTCTCCATACATATGTATGCACAATATCTAACATTTCACTTTTATTTTATTTTCCAACTCTAAGAAATATGAATCTCTTTTTTTTTCCATAAACATAGTGCTCACAGAAATACAAATAAATTTGTTTAAGATCTGGAAAAAAAAATATTTTGTAAAGTATCTGCATCCCCTTCTCACTCATGTGTCCAAGTCTATGATGCCAAAGTGTTGTATACACTCTTGTAGAAGCTAAAGAGATAGGAGAATCAGTATTACCAATACATAAATGAAATGTACATACCTTCTCTCCTTTTTCTATCACCAGTGATCCTTTGGTGACCTTTCACACCTTATCTATAAATATCAATATACAACCTTCACTTTCCAACTTCCCTATTGAAATTATATTTTTCCTTAGATATGGAACAGATATTACCTCTTTCAACAACCATTGGTTTCCATTCTTTTTCTTTATTTTTAGATTTCCCATTCCAACAATTTTTCATGGTGCATCATCACCGAAATGAACCTGTCCAAAATCACCTTGAACATAATCTAGAAAATGTTTCCTATGGGGTGTGGCATGAAATGAAGCCCCTGAATCTACTACCCAAGACTTAGAAATATTATCTACAGAAAGAATCAAAGCATCTTGTAACACATCACCTCTTACATTTTCTTCCTGATTTTTCTCCTGTTGTCTATCTCTTTGTTTCCTTGGAGCTATGCAGTCTTTCTTCATATGTCCTTTCTTTCCAAAATTCCAACACTCTATTTTTCCTAGTCTATATTTTGATATTCCCTTCCCATAATTCCCACAGTTCCCTGAGCCCTTTCCTCTATCCTTTTGTATTCCCCTATTCTCCATTTTTAACGCATTACTTGATGTCTCATTGGTGCTTTTCCGTCACATTTCCTCACTAAGGATAACACCAACAACATCATAAAATTTTAGATTGTTTGAACCAGAAAAATAGTTACTTACAACCATGACCAAGTTTTTCTAGCCTTCTAGCAATGAGGACAAGATTAGAATATCCCCAACCTCATCATCAAAGTCCACTTTTATAGAACTAAGATGATTAGTAACTGTATTAAATTCATTTAAATTATCTGCAATAGACCCACATTCTGACATATTCATATTAAATAATCGCTTCATTAAAAATACCTTACTGGACAACGAGGGTTTTTCATACAATTTATCCAATGCATCCATCAATTCCTTTGTTGTCTTTTCTTTTGGAATATTGAAAGCCACCGATGCTTCCAGGATTAGTTATATCATTCCCAATTCCTTTTTGTAGAGAACCTCCCATTATTCATCCTTCATGGTCGTTGACTTGTTTTCTATTCCACCCAATGGTAGGAATAGATCCTTCTGATATAAATAATATTCAATTTGCATCTTCCATAACTAGTAGTTTTGGTCGTTAAATTTCTCAACACTAAACTTTCCATCTTCCTTTATTTCTCCCACTCTAACCAGGAACCCTCTTTTCCCACAAGTTACCTTTCTCTCACATACCAGTTGTTAGAAAAAAAGGATCACGGAGAAATAAAATAAAATAAATGCAGAAATTAAAAACAAAAGATAGACAATACAATAGAGACACAAATATATGTGGTTCACCCAATGTGGGCTATGTCCACCATATAAATTGCTAGGTCCTTATTTTTTATTATCCAACAAAATGAAGGGATACAACCTACAACACACTCGCTGTAACTTCCTCTTTTTCCTCTCCAAGTATCCTCTCTCATAATACAATATTCGTGATAATACACATCTACAACACAATTCCATCATAAAACAAGGTTTCCTTCTAGCGCAAAAAACCCTAAAATAACTTCTACCCTCGGATATGTGACCTTATAATGAATGGTCTATATTGACTATGGAATTAAAATATTTTACAAGTTAATTTTTCCCATTATTTCACTTCGGGGGCACTGCCTCGGAATCCCCTGCCAGGGGAGGGGCTACAAAAATTGTCGTCGACCCTCATGGAGATAGTTGTGGGAGGGAAAGCTCCCCCACATGCCCTCATTAGGAAATGGGGTCCAAGAACGACTGAGACAAACCTCTGAATCAAGAAGATAATTAAGATCCATAAACAACAAAGGGAACAAACTAGTGCCCAAGAAAGGGAAGCACCAACCCCCCTGCACCAAAAAAACATTATTTTGTTTTGTTCTCTATGAAAATTACACTCATGAGTGTCATATCCTTCTCATCATGCATTGAGCTTGGGAAGCCTCTAAGGATGTTCAACAAGTGAATTCCAAACCTTTCCCTCCATCATCATCACAACTGACTATGTGGTGAAACCTTTCCGAACCCAAGGGTTCGTGTCAACTTTTATTCCCCCTGCCCCCACACCTACCCCTTTCCTCACCCATATGGTAACAATACTTACCATATTCCTCTATTCAATTCAGTCGATGTGAATCTGACTACTCAATCCCACCAATAAGGTATGCCCCTAGAGGCACAATTGAATGTCCCCTTCGATTTTCCTTTGTCCACCCAAGGGACTTTACACATTTCTTTTCCATCCACTGACATCCCCATGAAGGTTCCAATGGTTCTACCTCGAAATAAATATATCAACCTTCATGGGAAGGAAAACCATCATTATATCATTGTTGATGACTTGGTTGAGGATGTCGATGCCACATCAACCCTCGACATCGTTCATACATGACCCAAATAAAATAAGTATTTTATTTCCACCTTTGGATATGTTTATCCCGCATATGATCGCACGATCACCTTTGATAGTGATCAAACCAAACCTTCGATATTTCCCCCTTGTTTTTCTTTCCAAGTCCCCTTGAACATCCACAAATACAACATACATTCCTCTATTATTTGTGACTATGTATCCACATGATTTATTTCGTCTCAGTATTGATGTAGATAGGTTCCCTCACTCTCATCCCATATATGATATCCCTCCAGTTGTATGATGGAAAACCTTTCAAACCACAAGGCCTTTAACATAATTTTTCCATCAATCTAGGGGGAAACGAAGTTCACATTGATTTTGAGGTCATATGATCCAGGTGGATATCAGTGGCCACACACCTTTTTCAACTCGCTCAAAACAATTTTTTGGCAATTTTGGAAATTTACTATTTTTAGCAGTTTTAACTTCCGGGGCCATTTTGAGGGCCTAAATGAAGGTTTTCCAGGATAAATCTTCTCAATGATAGAAGAAGGCATGATTTATCCCCCTAAATGAAGATCCTCGATGATACCTTTCCAATGAGCTATCGTGCACCCCAAATGGAGATCGTATACCAAAGTTACGGCCTCGGGAAGTTGATACACCAAACTACCCAAAAAGGGGTCCACAAAACTATTGGCTTTTCAAATTTTGGGGTTAGGGTTTTTTATTTTATTTATGATCAAAAGGCCTTTGGAGCCTTATTGTAAAATCATCTTCTTATCAATGTGATTAGAGGACACATCTCTTCTTAGAGATAAGCTGCTACCATTCTAGCGATTCTTTCACTCTGTATTTTTACAGTCTTTGTACAATTTCACTCATTAATAGAAACTTTTGTATTATTGTATCTATGTATTTATGGTTTCATATTTGATAAATTTATGTTGTATTATTGGATATCTGGGATATCTCTATACATTGTTTTATTATATCTCAGCCCTCATTTTTTGCCGAAAATAATCCAGATCAATGGTATTAGAGAAGGTTTCTCTTGATCGTTTTTCAGTGCATATCCCCGACGAGGTCTGAGTATAGGAAGTTGGGTCTCAAGATTGTATTTCTTGAGTATAATCACTCTCGCATGCCCAAGAAACCCTCCATGTCTGAAGAAAAAAAATGACAAAGCATATGATTCTATCAATCTATTGCTTGAGCAAGATCTTAGGCGACAGAGGGATGAAATGATGGAGAATGTTTCCCACATCCTTCAACACCTGTAGATAGAAACATGTGCATATTCCTCAAACAACCACTTTGGAAGCACCTCTCCTTTCAAGTCGCAGGCTAATTTTGATATTCCCATATTTGAAGGTCAAATAGATGTGGATGCCCTAGACAAATGGTTAAATCTATTCGAAGGTTATTTATCTATTCATAATTTTTACGACAAGGAAACGATCACCTTCACACTCCTTAAATCTCTCCCCCATGTTAAAAATTGGTGGGAAACTTACTGGGATAAAATTTCCACAGAGGAGTCTGGAATATATGGGGTCGATGCCACTTGGGATTTTTTTGTGGATGTGGTAAAGGAATAGTATTACCCTGTTGGAAACTATGAGGACCAGTACATGAGATGGACCACACTACGACAAGTGAGGGGCCAAGAAATTATGGAGTTCACCAATACCTTCCATACCTTCTGCACCAATATGGGTATCAAATACTTTGAATGACATTTGGTTCTGAAATACCGTGGGTCTCTACAAAGATACATCCAAACTAAAATGGATTTTATGGACATCTCATCACTCAGTGTCACTTATCAATATGTTGTTAAAATCGAGTATAAGTTTAAGAACCAGAAAAAATGGGAGTTTGGGTCTAAAAATCTTCTACAAACAAAGTATGATAAAGACGTCTTTAAAAAATAGTCTCCCAAAAACTATTCCAAGCCACAGGAAAAGAAGGGTCATGGGAAGACAAATAAGGACACCGAAAAAAGGTGCAATTTCCATAAAATCCCCTGGCACAACACCGAGGAATGTCGCTCAAAACAGGCATTGGTGGCCGAGATCAAAGAAAAGGAGTTGAACCCTGATTCAAAATCAGATAATGAAAATACTGGTAAAAGATAGATCATCGACGTAGACCCCACTGCTATTGTCGTGACTGCAACAATTCAACTAGAAGAACCGACAGATCCTGAGGAGGGGGAGCATCATTTTCATTCATAGATGTGGGTGAAGGGGACCTTGCTTCATTTTATTGTTGATAGCGGAAGCCAAAAGAACCTTATCTCAGCAGAGGTCATCAAACTGTTGGGATTGTCGAAAACACCACACCCGCAGCCATACAACATAGGGTGGCTTCTCCAAGGACGAGATCTCCATGTTAGCCAACAGTGTTGATTTTCATACGTCATCCATCCCTTCAAGGATGATGTATTATGTGATGTTTCCCCACTATATGTCTATGATGTTCTCTTGGTCCAACCATATATGTGGAAGCTCCATGATGTTTATGAGTCTCAACCTCGCAGTGTCATTGTTTCTCTGGGGGGTCATCTCTACATAATACCAGAGGTAGTTCCGAATGCAATTCCACCTAAACCGTGTCGCAAGGTAGTATATCATACCACAAAATTCATCTTCTTCACAATCTTTTCAAAAGGTAAATAGAAGGATACTACAACCACTATAGCCTCGACCTAAAGCACCTTCTATCCAACAAAAGTAGGTCAAAAAGATTGCAGAAAAGTGTAAATATTATTTCTGCACCCAGGCATCTCATGTAGCCAGACTGGGTTAAAAATTTCCAACCCTTCCAACCACATGTTCATGACAACCTTCAACAAGCTAAGCAACACAACTTCTCCAACAAGGCAAGCAGCTCATCAAGACGCAGATTCAGCAATTGATTTTCCCGCTCCCTCGGGAACTCAATGCAATGGAGATGATTTCTTCCTAAGGAGGGAGTATTTATCTAGGTGGATATCGGTGGCCACCCACCATTTCCAATTCCCTCAAAACAATTTTCTAACAATTTTGGCAATTTATTATTTTTAGCAGTTTTAACTTTCGTGGCCATTTTGAGGGCCTAAATGAAGGTTTTTCTATATCAAGCTTATCAATGATATCTGAAGGCATTTTTGACTCCCCTAAATGAATATCCCTGATGATACCTTTCCAACGTGCTATCATGAGCCCCAAACAGATATCATATGCCAAAGTTACGCCCTCAGGAAGTCGATACACCAAACTACCCAAAATGTGGTCCACAAAACTGTTGGCTTTTCATCTTTCAGGGTTAGGGTTTTGAATTTTCTTTATGATAAAAAGGCCTTTGGAGCCTCATTGTAAAATCATCTTCTTTTGAATGCGAGTATAAGATACATCTCTTCTCAGAGATAAGTTTCTAGCATTCTAGCGAGTCTTTCACTCTGTATTTTTACAATCTTTCTACATTTTTGCTCATTAATAGAAAATTGGGTATTTCTATATCTCTGTGTTTATGGTTGCAACTTTGATACATTTCTGTTATATTATTGGATATCCAAGATATCTCTGTACATTGTTTTATGATATCTCCACTCTCATTTCGTGTCGAAAATAATCTGGATCATCATAGATTCCCCTTTGGATTACAACCTCTTGTTAGGACTTAAATTCATATATTCCATGAAGGTCATGACCTCATTAGTTTTTAGAAACATGATTTACCCCCTATAATGGGAAACTTGTTGCTATTGATCAACTGACATAGCATGACCCTTAGGCCCAACTTCATCCTAAAAATGATTTCTTCCTTAGGAGGGGACCAAACCAATACTCCCATTGTCGACAATATCCCTAGAGTTAATCAAGAATCTATCTGTTTAGGTGCATACTTCAGACCCCCTATGTTAGTTACCACACCATTTTCATCCATTGTTTGCATGGTGTCATACATCCATGGACTAGTGGCATCAAAACCACAACCTTATACTAGACCTACCCTACCGACATCCTCTATCTCCACTTGGTACAAAATGAATGCATCCACAGTATCACTTCGGCCAAGTGCCTTTCTTGTTCCTACCTCCTAGGATTGTTAGTACCCTAGTTATGGCTATCCTCACCTTACCTAACCTTACCTTAGGGATTATAATGTGGTATCTATTGACTTTTCATAAGAGATGATATATGTATGTGAATGAATATCTTATTACAACAATGAGTGTTCTATATATAAAGAACATATGGTGCCATGGTGACCATCCATGAAGAGATGCGTCCTTTGGGGAATCAATATTTTTATACTTTATATTATATATTATATATATAATATAAATATACTTTATATTTATGCTTTATACTTTATTATATATATTTATACTTTATATTATAAATATATTATTACATTAACAATAATATAATTAATAATATTGTTTGATAATTAATAACCATATTATTAATTATTAATCTAGTAGAATGTCTTTCTAATGTTTTCCAAACATCAACACTCCCTCTTAGTGAGGGAGACATTCTACATTATTCCAAGATTACCTTTGAATATTACCTGTGGGTATCTCTCAAATAGATTCAACATGTCACTATGACATCCATTACCTCACAATGCATTTGTACCTCATCATCTGCACCCTTGTGACTTCACAACCAATGCATCCAAGGATCGTGGGTAGTTCTCAAATAACGAAAAAATGTCCCCATGACATCCAATACCCTACAATGCATCAGTATATAATCATGTGCACCCTCGGTCTCAGTGCCAACCCTTTTACCTGATGGATGAGATCCACCTATCTCAATGCCAACCCTTTTTCATGCTAGATGAGAACACTCAGTGCCGTCCCTTTTTCATGTTGGATGAGTTCCACCTGTCTCGGTGCCAACCCTCTTTCATGATGGATGAGAACACTCAATGCCGACCCTTTTTCATGTTGGATGAGTTCTACTTGTCTCAGTTCCATCCCTTTTACATGTTGGAAGAGAACACTTAGTGCCAACCCTTTTTCATGCTGGATGAGTTCCACATATATCAGTGTCGACCCTTTTTCATGTTAGATGAGAACAATCAGTTCCAACCCTTTTTCATGTTGGATGAGTTCCACATGTCTTAGTACTATCCCCTTTTCATGTTGGATGAGAACACTCAGTGCCAATCCTTTTTCATGCTGGATGGGAACACTTAGTGCTAGCCCTTTTTCATGTTGGATGAGAACACTTAGTGCCAGCCCTTTTTCATGCTGGATGAGTTCCACATGTCTCAGTTCCAGCCATTTTCCATACTAGATAAGAACACTCTCTCTAAAGAGGGACCACAAAAATCTTGTCCCTGAAGTACTCAAACTTCATCCTCAACAACGAATTGGTAAACACGTCTGCAACTTGATCCTTTGTAGTCACGAAACGAGAGCCTCACTGATCCCTTTTGCACCATATCCAGGATATAGTAATATCTTATATCGATATGATTCGACCTGTAATATACCACGAGGTTCTATGACGACTTCATGAAACTCTGGTTGTCACACCAAATGTAGGTCACCTCCATTCTGAGACCATATAACTACGACACCAGTTCTCAAAGTGACACTATTACTACACATGTTTCCCAATACTCACCTTTAGTCATACTAAGTGCCACACATGGATGCTTCTTGCATCCAGTGGAGCCTCTTAGTCCTTACTATAGTACCCATCTCCCTCTGGAACTGACCATCCAGCTCCCTCTCAAGAACTGGATATCAACTAAATCTTCAACCTAATTACTTCATTACTTGTCCTCTAGAACAATTATTTTCATCCTCTTCTTGTATCTCTTACCTACAAGTCAAATTCATCCCAATAGTTTGCAATTTCCAAAGCCACACTGCTTCACGACTTGCTACACATGCTTCTGCATACTCAACTTCTTCCATACTAAGCACCACACATGACTTCTTCCTACATCTGGTGGAGCCCCCTTCTCCTTACTATAGTACCCATATTACTCTAGAACTAATTGTTATGCTCCCTCTCGATCATTGAATATCAACTAGATCTTCAACTTGTTGACTTCATCACTTGTCGTCCAAAACAAGTCTCATCATCCTCTTCTTGTAGGTCTTACCTACAAGTCAAATCCAGTCCAATATTCAACAATTTTTGAAACCACACTACTTCATGACTTGTTGCACATGCTACCACATACTCCGCCTTAGTCGTACTGAGTGCTACACACAACTACTTCTTGTTGCTCCATGAAACTATATCAGAGTCTACACTGAAGCAATATGCCAAATTACTCTTCCGATGAATATTAATGCTAGCCCAATTTGAATCTGAATATCCATATAGCTCGAACTCATGGTATGTCACATACTTGAGATGATAATCCAATATACCCTTAAGGAACCTCGTCACATGTTTTGCGGAGACCAATTGAACCTACCTGAGATGCTTGATATATTGACTCAGGGTGTTCACAAAAAAACATATATTTATTTTTGTATTTTTCAAGTTCATCAATGAGCTCACCATATCCCTATGTAAAGTAACATCCACAGTCTTTGAATTCATATCCTGCAGCAACTTCAGATTTGATACCATAGGTGTAGTGATTTACTTGCAATCCAACATCTAGAACCTCTTCAATATTTCTACTGTATACTTCCTTTGATTCAGAAAGATCTCATCCTATCTCTCCCTTACCTCGGGACCCTAAAAGTAATGCAGCATCCTAATATCTCTCATTTGAAACTCAACAACCATTTTTTCTCTTACACTTAAGAATAACTTTTGAAATTACATAAAATATCAAAATTCCCTCTTAATGAGGAAGGTATTATATTTGGGACATACTCTAACACTGTCGGCATCCACAAGAGTTCGTGTTCATTGACTATCGGACACACGAATATATACATCAAAGGAAATACATAATGACTTCACAACATGCATCCAGGGTCGATGGGTAGATCTCTAATAGATACAACATGTAATCATGAGACTATCTAGTTTCCCACATAAAATATTTGAAGCCATCACTCCCTATGAGGCTATATAGTCTTCGGATTCATATTCTCCCTCTACATTTGTTGACCTCCTCTTCTTCTCCATTACATGGATGTGAACAATTCTATGTCTAGATAGTCTTTCTTCATGTTGCTTCTTGCGACTGTCATTATGGCTCCTTCTCAAAGCCATTACTTGTGACCTTCCTGGAACAAGAAACAAAAACAACAAAAAACTCCTAGAGAAGATCAATTTATTTTGTGCACTACTATATATAGTGACGCTCGAAATGATACATCTTCTACTATGACCAACACACATCCATCATATACTCGATGTCGTACAGCTAACCATGTTGATTTTCTAGTGTTAAATTAAACAAGCGCAATTTTCCACAAATAGTAATTACTTCCAATGATATTACTTTGGTAAACTCTAGAACATCACTAAGTAATTACACTTAGAAAATTTCAACCACTTAGAAACTTTGGTCTCTTCCTTAGATCACTTCCCACAAGTGAGATACAAAATATATGTGTGTCTAGTGTTGTGTCTTTTATAGTAATATTAAATTAATCCAAAGAGACATGTCTCTTTGAAAATTAAATTTTCTTTCTTATAAATAGTTGGAGAATGCATCGAGTAGAAAAACTATTTGACTTTCTTAAATTGTTCCTCCATAATTCGTGTGATTCTTTGTAGACATATAGGTAGAAGTAAATATGTAGTACATTCCTCATATTTAGGTAATTAGACAATTTTACTAGAAATTACTGCCCAACATAATTTATGGAATTATATCTATAACTTAGGTAGGAGTAAAAAGTAAATATTTTGTCCATAGAGATTGTAACAACCCCATAAATTTAGCACTCCCAAGATTTATTTTTTTCTGGGCCATTGAGTAAAGCCCAAACCCATACCATGTTCACTTTTCATAAGAGATGTTATATGTATGTGAATCAATATCTTATTACAATGCATGCCGATTGTTCTATATATAAAGAACATATGGTGACCATGGTGACCAATTCGATCTTAGTGGACGATCATCATCTTGTTCATAATATAAAGTATAAATTAATTATATCAAATTATAAATTATTTATATTATTATTAATGTAATAATATATTTATACTTTATACTTTATTATATATATTTATTACGTATAATATGAATATACGTAATATATATTCATATTATACGTAATAAAGTATAAATATATATATATAATAAAGTATAAAGTATAACTATATTATTACATTAATAATATTATTAATTAATTTATAATTTAATATAATTAATTTATACTTTATATTATATTATACGTATAATATAAATATATTGTGTACTTTATTATATATATTTATACTTATATTATAAATATATTATTACATTAATAATATTTTTTAATAATTAATAATCACATTATTAATTATTAATCTAGTAAAATGTCTTTTCAATGCTTCCCAAACATCAATAATATATGGAACTACCTCCTTCTCCTCTTCCAAATTATGAGTTGAGACCTTATTTATCTTTGACCCCTGTGCAACCTATTCATATTCATCTTGGTATCCTGCAACCGACTTCACAATTTGCACCTCCCCCTCCCTACCACTTTCTAAGCCTTCACGTACGTCTACCTAGGTACTGTATAAACCACTGCAAACCCCATCCTAATCCAAACCTAAGAAATATTTAAAAAAGGACAAAGGACAAAGGAAAATTCATCCAAAACCCTCCCAACTCTACTCGAGTCGCTCAAACCACCACAAATAGGTCACCCTACCATTCACTATGATCGTATTCCAAAATTGAAAGATATTTAAAATTCTTATGACCTTGATGTTACTTCTTCCATTCAATTCATATAAATTAAACTTATTGAACTAGCTGCAAAATGGCTCAAGTACTTTCATACAAACCACCATTGTGTGCTATACAAAAAGTATGGTAATTAGTCTCACCATTTTCCTTTCCTTCCCCAATACCAAGGTTCCTTGCAGATTCATCGCTAGTTGGAGGATGTTCGTGCAAAGGCCGCCACCCCAATGATTTAAGATCCAACATCTCACTTCTATCCATCCCCACCCAGTTCCCATACCTCACACATCTCCCATGTTTTAGATTCCCAGGAACCAAAATCTCAGTCGATCCTTGTCTTCAAGGACGTTATTCACAACCCCCTGTGAGCACCCCACATCTCGTTCTCTTTGTATAATGTCTATTTCTTGATGTTTTGTTTTCATTCACCTTGTACATAATTCATCTCATCCATTATCTTCTTGCACCTTCAAGATGGTGTTGGAGAGGCATTTTGGATAAGTTTCGAGGTCTGCACCTAAAGGAGGTCAAAGGAGTAAAAGATAGTTAGAATATGGACCAAGATGTGTGATAGAGTGGATGCAAAGGATGTGTGATGAAGAAGCTTAAAATTATGTGCGACATAGTAGTGAGAAGAGGGTGGAAAATGGTTATAAAATGCACAGCTTGGGGACATTTTTTCCACTTTTCTAATCGGTTTTGGGGACACTTTTTCAACTGTTTTTAACGATATTAGCCCTATTAGAATGTATAAATATGTAAGAAAGGATATAAGGGGGGAATGCGAGAGTGAGAATGTGATATCATACGTAAATTTCAATTGATTTTTGGGTAAGAGAGTCAAGCAAGGGAAGAAATTTGTAGTACGGCTAAGGAATGAACTCGCACTGCAACAAAATGGCTAGGCAGGGTTGGGATGATATTATTGTTGCATATTTTGTAGAAGAATGCACAATCATAAGAATCTATGAATGAATAGTATAAGAAGCTATTTCTCGTGGACATAGCCCAAGTTGGTTGAACCACGTAAATCTATGTGTTACAGTGTTTATATTTTTCCCAGTTTATGTTAAATCAATTGATCATATATGATTTTGTAATGTTACGCATAGATTATAATTTATGACATGATAAATATCAACTATAGACACAACACATGTAAGTAAAGGGTCTTAATGATGCACCCTTTCCCTTCAAAACTTCAAAACCTCGGTTCCTACAACCCCTCTAGATGTCTCGGGTGAGACTTCACTTAATTTTTTGGTGATGCAAAAAGCGTCAGTGTTTAATTGTTTTGTTGGTATTTGACTGATTAACCCTGAGTCTTCCCCGTTACCACCAACGAATGGTTCTATTTTCGGGACAAAGAAATGTAATTGAGGGGAATGTTTTGGAGGCAAAATAGAGAAGAAATTGAAGAATGGAAGGAGATAAAGCTACAAATATTTTCTAGAGAGAAGAATAGAAACCCTATGTTGAGCGACGAACAATGACTACAAAGGTATGTTTTCACAAATATGCATGAAACTTTATTTGGTGAATTTTCAATTATTTTGATTGAATGGTAAGGAAGGTTAGTGGAGAATGTTGGGAGATATAAAGCTGAAGCCTTGAGAAACTGGACTCCAGAATTGATCCGAAAACTTAATATAATAAGTAATAATGTTTCTCGCGCAGTAGATTTCTGGTTGAACAATATATTGTGGGTTTATATTACAAAATTTACAGTCGATTGTACCCATTCTTACAACATCGCGGAGATAGACTATTTCAAAGGTCCATGAAAAAGATATTTGAACGCATTATCTACTTGGATAAAGATGTTTTTGTGAAAAACTAATGTTATGATGATGGGGTCTGATAACTAACCCCCTTCATGTACATAGGAGAATTGGGGGATGATAGGAGGAAGGTATGAGGGTGGCAGGGATGAGTGGATAGACAAAGGATTTTGAGAGAATATATTGACTCAGATGAAGATATTGGAGTACTGTTTTGTGGGAAAAAATTTAGATACAACAAGAAGGTGTTGGAATTACTAAGGCAACTAAGAGGGGGGGGTGAATCAGTTGTTACTGTGCTTAAACAATAATAAATCTATTAAAATATTATTAAATTTTCTTCAAGTGACCATCGATATTATACAACATATAGACGATACAAATAATGAGCATCAATCACACATAAGATATACACAGAGACAGATTTTCATGAGGAAACCCATAAAGGGAGAAAACCTCTTCTTCTTTGAAATG